>CALNHX010003047.1:0-160463 GCA_940337035.1 Agriotes lineatus
ATCAGATACAATATGAACGATTTACTAGAGCTGCTTGTCGAAATAACCTTCTGGAATTTTTATAGAGTGTGTATTTTTCACATTATGCATTTACAAATGGCCACAGGGAAGCATAACACTTTATGTACAATTCTGCGGTGTTTTACGTGTAGTAGTGTTGCAAAAGAAGTATCTTTATGCCTCTTCTAGCAATTGGATGCTGAACTTGCATTAAGACAGGGTTTAGTAAGTGCATTTGCGACTTCAGCGGACTTTTTATTGTATTTTTATATATTGTAACCGTATTAATGGCACCCGTCAGAGACAATATGAACGATTTACTACAGCTGTTTGTCGAAATAACCTTCTGGGATTTTTATAGAGTGTGTATTTTTTACATTATGCATTTACAAATTGCCACAAGTAAACATAAAGCTTTATGTACACTTCTGCGGTGTTTTATGAGTAGTAGTATTGCAAAAGAAATATCTTTATGCCCCTCTTAGCAATTGGATGCTGAACTTGCATTAAGCCAGCGTTTAGTAAGTGCATTTGTGACTTTAGCGGACTTTTTATTGCATTTTTATATATTCTAACCGTATTAATGGCACCCATCAGTGACAATATAAACGATTTACTACACCTGTTTGTCGAAATAGCCTTCTGGGATTTTTATAGAGTGTGTATATTTCACATTATGCACTTACAAATTGCCAAAAGCAAACATAAAGCTTTATGTACACTTCTGCGGTGTTGTATGAGTAGTAGTATTGCAAAAGGAATATCCTTATGCCCCTCCTAGCAATTGGATGCTGAACTTGCATTAAGATAGAAGTTACTAAATGCATTTGTGACTTCAGCGGACTTTTCATTGCATTTTTATATATTGTAACTGTTTTAATGGCACCCATCAGAAACAATATGAACGATTTACTAGAGCTGCTTGTCGAAATAACCTTCTGGAATTTTTATAGAGTGTGTATTTTTCACATTAAGCATTTACAAATGGCCACAGGGAAGCAAACACTTTATGTACAATTTTGCGGTGTTTTACGTGTAGTAGTGTTGCAAAAGAAGTATCTTTATGCCTCTTCTAGCAATTGGATGCTGAACTTGCATTAAGACAGGGTTTAGTAGGTGCATTTGCTACTTCAGCGGACTTTTTATTGTATTTTTATATATTGTAACCGTATTAATAGCACCCGTCAGAGACAATATGAACGATTTACTACAGCTGTTTGTCGAAATAACCTTCTGGGATTTTTATAGAGTGTGTATTTTTTACATTATGCATTTACAAATTGCCACAAGTAAACATAAAGCTTTATGTACACTTCTGCGGTGTTTTATGAGTAGTAGTATTGCAAAAGAAATATCTTTATGCCCTTCTTAGCAATTGGATGCTGAACTTGCATTAAGCCAGCGTTTAGTAAGTGCATTTGTGACTTTAGCGGACTTTTTATTGCATTTTTATATATTCTAACCGTATTAATGGCACCCGTCAGTGACAATATGAACGATTTACTACACCTGTTTGTCGAAATAGCCTTGTGGGATTTTTATAGAGTGTGTATTTTTCACATTATGCACTTACAAATTGCCACAAGCAAACATAAAGCTTTATGTACACTTCTGCGGTGTTGTATGAGTAGTAGTATTGCAAAAGAAAAATCTTTATGCCCCTCTTAGCAATTGGATGCTGAACTTGCATTAAGCCAGCGTTTAGTAGGTGCATTTGTGACTTTAGCGGACTTTTTATTGCATTTTTATATATTTTAACAGTATTAATGGCACCCATCAGTGATATATATATATAGTATTGCAAAAAAATATCTCTATGCCCCTCGTAGCAATTGGATGCTGAACTTTCATTAAGACAGTGTTTAGTAAGTGCATTTGTGACTTTAGCGGACTTTTTATTGCATTTTTATATATTTTAACCGTATTAATGGCACCCATCAGTGACAATATGAACGATTTACTACAGCTGTTTGTCGAAATAACCTTCTGGGATTTTATTAGAGTGGTATTTTTTACATTATGCATTTACAAATGGCCACAGGGAAGCATAACACTTTATGTATAATTCTGCAGTGTTTTACGTGTAGTAGTGTTGCAAAAGAAGTATCTTTATGCCTCTTCTAGCAATTGGATTCTAAACTTGCATTAAGACAGGGTTTAGTAAGTGCATTTGCGACTTCAGCGGACTTTTTATTGTATTTTTATATATTGTAACCGTATTAATGGCAACCGTCAGAGACAATATGAACGATTTACTACAGCTGTTTGTCGAAATTACCTTCTGGGATTTTTATAGAGTGTGTATTTTTCACAATATGCACTTACAAATTGCCACAAGCAAACATAAAGCTTTGTGTACACTTCTGCGGTGTTTTATGAGTAGTAGTATTGCAAAAGAAATACCTTTCTGCCCCTCGTAGCAATTGGATGCTGAACTTTCATTAAGACAGTTTTAGTAGGTGCATTTGTGTTTTTAGCGGACTTTTTATTGCATTTTTATATATTTTAACCGTATTAATGGTACCCATCAGTGACAATATGGACTATTTACTACACCTGTTTGTCGAAATAGCCTTCTGGGATTTTTATAGAGTGTGTATTTTTCACATTATGCACTTACAAATTGCCACAAGGAAACATACAGCTTTGAGCACACTTCTGTAGTGTTTTACGAGTAGTAGTATTGCAAAAGGAATATCCTTATGCCCCTTCTAGCAATTGGATGTTGAACTTGCATTAAGATAAAAGTTACTAAATGCATTTGCGACTTCAGCGGACCTTTCATTGCCTTTTTATATATTGTAACTGTTTTAATGGCACCCATCAGAGACAATATGAACGATTTACTACAGCTGTTTGTCGAAATAACCTTCTGGGATTTTATTAGAGTGTGTATTTTTCACATTATGCATTTACAAATGGCCACAGGGAAGCATAACACTTTATGTTCAATTCTGCGGTGTTTTACGTGTTGTAGTGTTGCAAAAAAAGTATCTTTATGCCTCTTCTAGAAATTGGATGCTGAACTTGCATTAAGACAGGGTTTAGTAAGTGCATTTGCGACTTCAGCGGACTTTTTATTGTGTTTTTATATATTGTAACCGTATTAATGGCACCCGTCAGAGACAATATGAACGATTTACTACAGCTGTTTGTCGAAATAACCTTCTGGGATTTTTATAGAGTGCGAATTTTTCACAATATGCACTTACAAATTGCCACAAGCAAACATAAAGCTTTATGTACACTTCTGCGGTATTTTATGAGTAGTAGTATTGCAAAAGAAATATCTTTATGCCCCTTTAAGCAATTGGATGCTGAACTTGCATTAAGCCAGCGTTTAGTAAGTGCATTTGTGACGTTAGCGGACTTTGTATTGCATTTTTATATATTTTAACCGTATTAATGGCACCCATCAGTGACAATATGAACGATTTACTACTCCTGTTTGTCGAAATAGCCTTCTGGAATTTTTATAGAGTGTGTATTTTTCACATTATGCACTTACAAATTGCCACAAGCAAACATAAAACTTTATGTACACTTCTGCGGTGTCTTACGTGTAGTAGTATTGCAAAAGGAATATCCTTATTCCCCTCCTAGCAATTCGATGCTGAACTAGCATTAAGATATAGTATAGTAAGTGCGTTTGCGACTTCAACGGACTTCTATTTGCATTTTATATGTTTTAACTGTATTAATGGCACCCATCAGGGCCAATATGAACGATTTACTACACCTGTTTGTCGAAATAGCCTTCTGGGATCTTTATTGTGTGTATTTTTTACAATATGCACTTACAAATTGCCACAAGCAAACATAAAGCTTTATGTACACTTCTGCGGTGTTGTATGAGTAGTAGTATTGCAAAAGAAATATCTTTATGCCCCTCTTAGCAATTGGATGCTGAACTTGCATTAAGCCAGCGTGTAGTAAGTGCATTTGTGACTTTAGCGGCCTTTTTATTGCATTTTTATATATTTTAATCGTATTAATGGCACCCATCAGTGGCAATATGAACGATTTACTACACCTGTTTGTCGAAATAGCCTTCTGGGATTTATATAGAGTGTGTATTTTTCACATTATGCACATACAAATTGCCACAAGGAAACATAAAGCTGTAAGCACACTTCTGTAGTATTTTACGCGTAGTAGTATTGCAAAAGGAATATCCTTATGCCCCTCCTAGCAATTGGATGCTGAACTTGCATTAAGATAGAAGTTACTAAATGCATTTGCGACTTCAGCGGACCTTTCATTGCATTTTTATATATTGTAACTGTTTTAATGGCACCCATCAGAGATAATATGAACGATTTACTACAGCTGTTTGTCGAAATAACCTTTTGGGATTTTTATAGTGTGTATTTTTCACAATATGCACTTACAAATTGTCACAAGCAAACATAAAGCTTTATGTACACTTCTGCGGTGTTTTATGAGTAGTAGTATTGCAAAAGAATTATCTTTATGCCCCTCTTAGCAATTGGATGCTGAACTTGCATTAAGCCAGCGTTTAGTAAGTGCATTTGTGACTTTAGCGGACTTTATATTGTATTTTTATATATTTTGGCCGTATTAATGGCACCCATCAGAGACAATATGAACGATTTACTACAGCTGTTTGTCGAAATAACCTTCTGGGATTTTATTAGAGTGTGTATTTTTCTCATTATGCATTTACAAATGGCCACAGGAAAGCATAACACTTTATGTACAATTCTGCGGTGTTTTACGTGTAGTAGTGTTGCAAAAAAAGTATCTTTCTGCCTCTTCTAGCAATTGGATGCTGAACTTGCATTAAGACAGGGTTTAGTAAGTGCATTTGCAACTTCAGCGGACTTTTTATTGTATTTTTAATATTGTAACCGTATTAATGGCAACCGTCAGAGACAATATGAACGATTTACTACAGCTGTTTGTCGAAATAACCTTCTGGGATTTTTATAGAGTGTGTATTTTTCACAATATGCACTTACAAATTGCCACAAGCAAACATAAAGCTTTGTGTACACTTCTGCAATGTTTTATGAGTAGTAGTATTGCAAAAGAAATATCTTTATTTCCCTCGTAGCAATTGGAAGCTGAACTTTCATTAAGACAGTGTTTAGTAAGTGCATTTGTGACTTTAACGGACTTTTTATTGCATTTTTATATATTGTAACCGTATTAATGGGACCCATCAGTGACAATATGAACTATTTACTACACCTGTTTGTCGAAATAGCCTTCTGGGATTTTTATAGAGTGTGTATTTTTCACATTATGCACTTACAAATTGCCACAAGCAAACATAAAGCTTTATGTACACTTCTGCGGTGTCTTACGTGTAGTAGTATTGCAAAAGGAATATCCTTATTTCCCTCCTAGCAATTCGATGCTGAACAGGCATTAAGATATGGTATAGTAAGTGCGTTTGCGACTTTAACGGACTTTTATTGGCATTTTATATGTTTTAACTGTATTAATGGCACCCATCACGGCCAATATGAACGATTTATTACAGCTGTTTGTCGAAATAACCTTCTGGGATTTTTATAGAGTGTGTATTTTTCACAATATGCACTTACAAATTGCCACAAGCAAACATAAAGCTTTGTGTACACTTCTGCAATGTTTTATGAGTAGTAGTATTGCAAAAGAAATATCTTTATTTCCCTCGTAGCAATTGGAAGCTGAACTTTCATTAAGACAGTGTTTAGTAAGTGCATTTGTGACTTTAACGGACTTTTTATTGCATTTTTATATATTGTAACCGTATTAATGGGACCCATCAGTGACAATATGAACTATTTACTACACCTGTTTGTCGAAATAGCCTTCTGGGATTTTTATAGAGTGTGTATTTTTCACATTATGCACTTACAAATTGCCACAAGCAAACATAAAGCTTTATGTACACTTCTGCGGTGTCTTACGTGTAGTAGTATTGCAAAAGGAATATCCTTATTTCCCTCCTAGCAATTCGATGCTGAACAGGCATTAAGATATGGTATAGTAAGTGCGTTTGCGACTTTAACGGACTTTTATTGGCATTTTATATGTTTTAACTGTATTAATGGCACCCATCACGGCCAATATGAACGATTTATTACAGCTGTTTGTCGAAATAACCTTCTGGGATTTTTATAGAGTGTGTATTTTTCACAATATGCACTTACAAATTGCCACAAGCAAACATAAAGCTTTGTGTACACTTCTGCAATGTTTTATGAGTAGTAGTATTGCAAAAGAAATATCTTTATTTCCCTCGTAGCAATTGGATGGTGAAATTTCATTAAGACAGTGTTTAGTAAGTGCATTTGTGACTTTAACGGACTTTTATTTGCATTTTATATGTTTTAACTGTATTAATGGCACCCATCAGGGCCAATATGAACGATTTACTTCAGCTGTTTGTCGAAATTACCTTCTGGGATTTTATTAGAGTGTGTATTTTTCACATTATGCATTTACAAATGGCCACAAGAAAGCATAACACTTTATGTACAATTCTGCGGTGTTTTACGTGTAGTAGTGTTGCAAAAGAAGTATCTTTATTCCTCTTCTAGCAATTGGATGCTGAACTTGCATTAAGACAGGGTTTAGTAAGTGCATTTGCGACTTCAACGGACTTTTTATTGTGTTTTTATATATTGTAACCGTATTAATGGCACCCGTCAGGGCCAATATGAACGATTTACTACAGCTGTTTGTCGAAATAACCTTCTGGGATTCTTATAGAGTGTGTATTTTTCACAATATGCACTTACAAATTGCCACAAGCAAACATAAAGCTTTAAGCTCCCTTCTGCGGTATTTTATGAGTAGTAGTATTGCAACAGAAATATCTTTATGCCCCTCTTAGCAATTGGATGCTGAACTTGCATTAAGCCAGCGTTTAGTAAGTGCATTTGTGACTTTAGCGGACTTTGTATTGCATTTTTATATATTTTAACCGTATTAATGGCACCCATCAGTGACAATATGAACGATTTACTACATCTGTTTGTCGAAATAGCCTTCTGGGATCTTTATTGTGTGTATTTTTACAATATGCACTTACAAATTGCCACAAGCAAACATAAAGCTTTATGTACACTTCTGCGGTGTTGTATGAGTAGTAGTATTGCAAAAGAAATATCTTTATGCCCCTCTTAGCAATTGGATGCTGAACTTGCATTAAGCCAGCGTTTAGTAAGTGCATTTGTGACTTTAGCGGACTTTTTATTGCATTTTTATATATTTTAACCGTATTAATGGCACCCATCAGTGGCAATATGAACGATTTACTACACCTGTTTGTCGAAATAACCTTCTGGGATTCTTATAGAGTGTGTATTTTTCACAATATGCACTTACAAATTGCCACAAGCAAACATAAAGCTTTATGTACACTTCTGCGGTGTTGTATGAGTAGTAGTATAGCAAAAGAAATATCTTTATGCCCGCCCCTCTTAGCAATTGGATGCTGAACTTGCATTAAGCCAGCGTTTAGTAAGTGCATTTGTGACTTGAGCGGACTTTTTATTGCATTTTTATATATTTTAGTCGCATTAATGGCACCCATCAGTGGCAATATGAACGATTTACTACACCTGTTTGTCGAAATAACCTTCTGTAATTCTTATAGAGTGTGTATTTTTCACAATATGCACTTACAAATTGCCACAAGCAAACATAAAGCTTTAAGTACACTTCTGCGGTATTTTATGAGTAGTAGTATTGCAAAAGAAATATCTTTATGACCCTCTTAGCAATTGGATGCTGAACTTGCATTAAGCCAGCGTTTAGTAAGTGCATTTGTGACTTTAGCGGACTTTGTATTGCATTTTTATATATTTTAACCGTATTAATGGCACCCATCAGTGACAATATGAACGATTTACTACATCTGTTTGACGAAATAGCCTTCTGGGATCTTTATTGTGTGTATTTTTACAATATGCACTTACAAATTGCCACAAGCAAACATAAAACTTTATGTACACTTCTGCGGTGTTGTATGAGTAGTAGTATTGCAAAAGAAATATCTTTATGCCCCTCTTAGCAATTGGATGCTGAACTTGCATTAAGCCAGCGTTTAGTAAGTGCATTTGTGACTTTAGCGGACTTTTTATTGCATTTTTATATATTTTAATTGTATTAATGGCACCCATCAGTGGCAATATGAACGATTTACTACACCTGTTTGTCGAAATAGCCTTCTGGGATTTTTATAGAGTGTGTATTTTTCACATTATGCACTTACAAATTGCCACAAGGAAACATAAAGCTGTAAGCACACTTCTGTAGTATTTTACGCGTAGTAGTATTGCAAGAGGAATATCCTTATGCCCCTCCTAGCAATTGGATGCTGAACTTGCATTAAGCCAGCGTTTAGTAAGTGCATTTGTGACTTTAGCGGACTTTATATTGTATTTTTATATATTTTAACTGTTTTAATGGCACCCATCAGAGACAATATGAACGATTTACTACAGCTGTTTGTCGAAATAACCTTCTGGGATTTTTATAGAGTGTGTATTTTTCACAATATGCACTTACAAATTGTCATAAGCAAACATAAAGCTTTGTGTACACTTTTGCGGTGTTTTATGAGTAGTAGTATTGCAAAAGAATTTTCTTTATGCCCCTCTTAGCACTTGGATGCTGAACTTGCATTAAGCCAGCGTTTAGTAAGTGCATTTGTGACTTTAGCGGACTTTATATTGTATTTTTATATATTTTAACCGTATTAATGGCACCCATCAGAGACAATATGAACGATTTACTACAGCTGTTTGTCGGAATAACCTTCTGGGATTTTTATAGAGTGTGTATTTTTCACAATATGCACTTACAAATTGCCACAAGCAAACATAAAGCTTTATATACACTTCTGCAGTGTTTTATGAGTAGTAGTATTGCAAAAGAAATATCCTCATTTCCCTCCTAGCAATTGGATGCTGAACTTGCATTAAGATAGAAGTTACTAAATGCTTTTGCGACTTCAGCGGACCTTTCATTGCATTTTTATATATTGTAACTGTTTTAATGGCACCCATCAGAGACAATATGAACGATTTACTACAGCTGTTTGTCGAAATAACCTTCTGGCATTTTATTAGAGTGTGTATTTTTCACATTATGCACTTACAAATTGCCACAAGGAAACATAAAGCTGTAAGCACACTTCTGTAGTATTTTACGCGAAGTAGTATTGCAAAAGGAATATCCTTATGCCCCTCCTAGCAATTGGATGCTGAACTTGCATTAAGATAGAAGTTACTAAATGCATTTGCGACTTCAGCGGACTTTTCATTGCATTTTTATATATTGTAACTGTTTTAATGGCACCCATCAGAGACAATATGAACGATTTACTACAGCTGTTTGTCGAAATAACCTTCTGGGATTTTTATAGAGTGTGTATTTTTCACAATATGCACTTACAAATTGTCACAAGCAAACATAAAGCTTTATGTACACTTCTGCGGTGTTTTATGAGTAGTAGTATTGCAAAAGAATTATCTTTATGCCCCTCTTAGCAATTGGATGCTGAACTTGCATTAAGCCAGCGTTTAGTAAGTGCATTTGTGACTTTAGCGGACTTTATATTGTATTTTTATATATTTTAACCGTATTAATGGCACCCATCAGAGACAATATGACCGATTTACTACAGCTGTTTGTCGAAATAACTTTCTGGGATTTTTATAAAGTGTGTATTTTTCACATTATGCATTTACAAATGGCCACAGGGAAGCATAACACTTTATGTACAATTCTGCGGTGTTTTACGTGTAGTAGTGTTGCAAAAGAAGTATCTTTATGCCTCTTCTAGCAATTGGATGCTGAACTTGCATTAAGACAGGGTTTAGTAAGTGCATTTGCGACTTCAGCAAACTTTTTACTGTATTTTTATATATTGTAACCGTATTAATGGCACCCGTCAGAAACAATATGAACGATTTACTACTGCTGTTTGTCGAAATAACCTTCTGGGATTTTTATAGAGTGTGTATTTTTCACAATATGCACTTACAAAATGCCACAAGCAAACATAAAGCTTTATGTACACTTCTGCGGTGTCTTACGTGTAGTAGTATTGCAAAAGGAATATCTTTATTCCCCTCCTAGCAATTCGATGCTGAACTAGCATTAAGATATGGTATAGTAAGTGCGTTTGCGACTTTAACGGACTTTTATTTGCATTTTATATGTTTTAACTGTATTAATGGCACCCATCAGGGCCAATATGAACGATTTACAACACCTGTTTGTCGAAAT
The DNA here is from genome assembly GCA_940337035.1 of Agriotes lineatus. Taxonomy (NCBI): domain Eukaryota; kingdom Metazoa; phylum Arthropoda; class Insecta; order Coleoptera; family Elateridae; genus Agriotes; species Agriotes lineatus. The sequence continues at coordinate 10,255 of CALNHX010003047.1, forward strand.
AGCCTTCTGGGATTTTTATTGAGTGTGTATTTTTCACATTATGCACTTACAAATTGCCACAAGCAAACATAAAGCTTTATGTACAATTCTGCCGTGTCTTACGTGTAGTAGTATTGCAAAAGGAATATCCTTATTCCCCTCCTAGCAATTCGATGCTGAACTATCATTAAGATATGGTATAGTAAGTGCGTTTGTGATTTTAGCGGACTTTTTATTGCATTTTTATATATTTTAACCGTATTAATGGCACCCATCAGTGACAATATGGACTATTTACTACACCTGTTTGTCGAAATAGCCTTCTGGGATTTTTATAGAGTGTGTATTTTTCACATTATGCACTTACAAATTGCCACAAGGAAACATAAAGCTGTAAGCACACTTCTGTAGTATTTTACGCGTAGTAGTATTGCAAGAGGAATATCCTTATGCCCCTCCTAGCAATTGGATGCTGAACTTGCATTAAGCCAGCGTTTAGTAAGTGCATTTGTGACTTTAGCGGACTTTATATTGTATTTTTATATATTTTAACTGTTTTAATGGCACCCATCAGAGACAATATGAACGATTTACTACAGCTGTTTGTCGAAATAACCTTCTGGGATTTTTATAGAGTGTGTATTTTTCACAATATGCACTTACAAATTGTCATAAGCAAACATAAAGCTTTGTGTACACTTCTGCGGTGTTTTATGAGTAGTAGTATTGCAAAAGAATTTTCTTTATGCCCCTCTTAGCACTTGGATGCTGAACTTGCATTAAGCCAGCGTTTAGTAAGTGCATTTGTGACTTTAGCGGACTTTATATTGTATTTTTATATATTTTAACCGTATTAATGGCACCCATCAGAGACAATATGAACGATTTACTACAGCTGTTTGTCGGAATAACCTTCTGGGATTTTTATAGAGTGTGTATTTTTCACAATATGCACTTACAAATTGCCACAAGCAAACATAAAGCTTTATATACACTTCTGCAGTGTTTTATGAGTAGTAGTATTGCAAAAGAAATATCCTCATTTCCCTCCTAGCAATTGGATGCTGAACTTGCATTAAGATAGAAGTTACTAAATGCTTTTGCGACTTCAGCGGACCTTTCATTGCATTTTTATATATTGTAACTGTTTTAATGGCACCCATCAGAGACAATATGAACGATTTACTACAGCTGTTTGTCGAAATAACCTTCTGGCATTTTATTAGAGTGTGTATTTTTCACATTATGCACTTACAAATTGCCACAAGGAAACATAAAGCTGTAAGCACACTTCTGTAGTATTTTACGCGAAGTAGTATTGCAAAAGGAATATCCTTATGCCCCTCCTAGCAATTGGATGCTGAACTTGCATTAAGATAGAAGTTACTAAATGCATTTGCGACTTCAGCGGACTTTTCATTGCATTTTTATATATTGTAACTGTTTTAATGGCACCCATCAGAGACAATATGAACGATTTACTACAGCTGTTTGTCAAAATAACCTTCTGGGATTTTTATAGAGTGTGTATTTTTCACAATATGCACTTACAAATTGTCACAAGCAAACATAAAGCTTTATGTACACTTCTGCGGTGTTTTATGAGTAGTAGTATTGCAAAAGAATTATCTTTATGCCCCTCTTAGCAATTGGATGCTGAACTTGCATTAAGCCAGCGTTTAGTAAGTGCATTTGTGACTTTAGCGGACTTTATATTGTATTTTTATATATTTTAACCGTATTAATGGCACCCATCAGAGACAATATGACCGATTTACTACAGCTGTTTGTCGAAATAACTTTCTGGGATTTTTATAAAGTGTGTATTTTTCACATTATGCATTTACAAATGGCCACAGGGAAGCATAACACTTTATGTACAATTCTGCGGTGTTTTACGTGTAGTAGTGTTGCAAAAGAAGTATCTTTATGCCTCTTCTAGCAATTGGATGCTGAACTTGCATTAAGACAGGGTTTAGTAAGTGCATTTGCGACTTCAGCAAACTTTTTACTGTATTTTTATATATTGTAACCGTATTAATGGCACCCGTCAGAAACAATATGAACGATTTACTACTGCTGTTTGTCGAAATAACCTTCTGGGATTTTTATAGAGTGTGTATTTTTCACAATATGCACTTACAAAATGCCACAAGCAAACATAAAGCTTTATGTACACTTCTGCGGTGTCTTACGTGTAGTAGTATTGCAAAAGGAATATCCTTATTCCCCTCCTAGCAATTCGATGCTGAACTAGCATTAAGATATGGTATAGTAAGTGCGTTTGCGACTTTAACGGACTTTTATTTGCATTTTATATGTTTTAACTGTATTAATGGCACCCATCAGGGCCAATATGAACGATTTACAACACCTGTTTGTCGAAATAGCCTTCTGGGATTTTTATTGAGTGTGTATTTTTCACATTATGCACTTACAAATTGCCACAAGCAAACATAAAGCTTTATGTACAATTCTGCCGTGTCTTACGTGTAGTAGTATTGCAAAAGGAATATCCTTATTCCCCTCCTAGCAATTCGATGCTGAACTATCATTAAGATATGGTATAGTAAGTGCGTTTGTGATTTTAGCGGACTTTTTATTGCATTTTTATATATTTTAACCGTATTAATGGCACCCATCAGTGACAATATGGACTATTTACTACACCTGTTTGTCGAAATAGCCTTCTGGGATTTTTATAGAGTGTGTATTTTTCACATTATGCACTTACAAATTGCCACAAGCAAACATAAAGCTTTATGTACAGTTCTGCGGTGTCTTACGTGTAGTAGTATTGCAAAAGGAATATCCTTATTCCTCTCCTAGCAATTGGATGCTGAACTTGTATTAAGATAGAAGTTACTAAATGCATTTGCGACTTCAGCTGACCTTTCATTGGATTTTTATATATTGTAACTGATTTAATGGCACCCATCAGAAACAATATGAACGATTTACTAGAGCTGCTTGTCGAAATAACCTTCTGGGATTTTATTAGAGTGTGTATTTTTCACATTATGCAGTTACAAATGGCCACAGGGAAGCATAACACTTTATGTACAATTCTGCGGTGTTTTACGTGTAGTAGTGTTGCAAAAGAAGTATCTTTATGCCTCTTCTAGCAATTGGATGCTGAACTTGCATTAAGACAGGGTTTAGTAATTGCATTTGCGACTTCAGCGGACTTTTTATTGTATTTTTATATATTGTAACCGTATTAATGGCACCCGTCAGAAACAATATGAACGTTTTACTACAGCTGTTTGTCGAAATAACCTTCTGGGATTTTTATAGAGTGTGTATTTTTCACAATATGCACTTACAAATTGCCACAAGCAAACATAAAGCTTTATGTACACTTCTGCGGTGTTTTATGAGTAGTAGTATTGCAAAAGAAATATCTTTATGCCCCTCTTAGCAATTGGATGCTGAACTTGCATTAAGCCAGCGTTTAGTAAGTGCATTTGTAACTTTAGCAGACTTTTTATTGAAATTTTCTATATTTTAACCGTATTAATGGCACCCATCAGTGACAATATGAACTATTTACTACACCTGTTTGACGAAATAGCCTTCTAGGATTTTTATAGAGTGTGTATTTTTCACATTATGCACTTACAAATTGCCACAAACAAACATAAAGCTTTATGTACACTTCTGCGTTGTTTTATGAGTAGTAGTATTGCAAAAGAAATATCTTTATGCCTCTCGTAGCAATTGGATGCTGAACTTTCATTAAGACAGTGTTTAGTAAGTGCATTTGTGACTTTAGCGGACTTTTTATTGCATTTTTATATATTTTAACCGTATTAATGGCACCCATCAGTGACAATATGGACTATTTACTACACCTGTTTGTCGAAATAACCTTCTTAGATTTTATTAGTGTGTGTATTATTCACATTATCCATTTACAACTGGCCACAGGGAAGCATAACACTGTATGTAAATTTCTGCGGTGTTTTACGTGTAGTAGTGTTGCAGAAGAAGTATCTTTATGCCTCTTCTAGCAATTGGATGCTGAACTTGCATTAAGATAGAAGTTACTAAATGCATTTGCGACTTCAGCGGACTTTTTATTGTATTTTTATATATTGTAAGTGTTTTAATGGTACCCATCAGAGACAATATGAACGATTTACTACAGCTGTTAGTCGAAATAACCTTCTGGGATTTTATTAGAGTGTGTATTTTTCACATTATGCATTTACAAATGGCCACAGGGAAGCATAACACTTTATGTACAATTCTGCGGTGTTTTACGTGTAGTAGTGTTGCAAAAGAAGTATCTTTTTGCCTCTTCTAGCAATTGGATGCTAAACTTGCTTTAAGACAGGGTTTAGTAAGTGCATTTGCGACTTCAGCGGACTTTTTAATGTATTTTTATATATTGTAACCGTATTAATGGCACCCGTCAGAGACAATATGAACGATTTACTACAGCTGTTTGTCGAAATAACCTTCTGGGATTTTTATAGAGTGTGTATTTTTCACAATATGCACTTACAAATTGCCACAAGCAAACATAAAGCTTTATGTACACTTCTGTGGTGTTTTATGAGTAGTAGTATTGCAAAAGAAATATCTTTATGCCCCTCTTAGCAATTGGATGCTGAACTTGCATTAAGCCAGCGTTTAGTAAGTGCATTTGTGACTTTAGCGAACTTTTTATTGCATTTTTATATATTTTAACCGTATTAATGGCACCCATCAGTGACAATATGAACTATTTACTACACCTGTTTGTCGCAATAGCCTTCTAGGATTTTTATAGAGTGTGTATTTTTCACATTATGCACTTACAAATTGCCACAAGCAAACATAAAGCTTTATGTACACTTCTGCGGTGTCTTAAGTGTAGTAGTATTGCAAAAGGAATATCCTTATTCCCCTCCTAGCAATTCGATACTGAACTATCATTAAGATATGGTATAGTAAGTGCGTTTGTGACTTTAGCGGACTTTTTATTGCATTTTTATATATTGTAACCGTATTAATGGCACCCGTCAGAGACAATATGAACGATTTACTACAGCTGTTTGTCGAAATAACCTTATGGGATTTTTATAGAGTGTGTATTTTTCACAATATGCACTTACAAATTGCCACAAGCAAATATAAAGCTTTTGTACACTTCTGCGGTGTTTTATGAGTAGTAGTAATGCAAAAGAAGTATCTTTATGCCCCTCTTAGCAATTGGATGCTGAACTTGCATTAAGCCAGCGTTCAGTAAGTGCATTTGTGACTTTAGCGGACTTTTTATTGCATTTTGATATATTTTAACCGTATTAATGGCACCCATCAGTGACAATATGAACTATTTACTACACCTGTTTGTCGAAATAGCCTTCTAGGATTTTTATAGAGTGTGTATTTTTCACAATATGCACTTACAAATTGCCACAAGCAAACATAAAGCTTTATGTACACTTCTGCGGTGTTTTATGAGTAGTAGTATTGCAAAAGAAATATCTTTATGCCCCTCTTAGCAATTGGATGCTGAACTTGCATTAAGCTAGCGTTTAGTAAGTGCATTTGTGGCTTTAGCGGAATTTTTATTGAAATTTTATATATTTTAACCGTATTAATGGCACCCATCAGTGACAATATGAACTATTTACTACACCTGTTTGACGAAATAGCCTTCTAGGATTTTTATAGAGTGTGTATTTTTCACATTATGCACTTACAAATTGCCACAAACAAACATAAAGCTTTATGTACACTTCTGCGGTGTTTTATGAGTAGTAGTATTGCAAAAGAAATATCTTTATGCCTCTCGTAGCAATTGGATGCTGAACTTTCATTAAGCCAGTGTTTAGTAAGTGCATTTGTGACTTTAGCGGACTTTTTATTGCATTTTTATATATTTTAACCGTATTAATGGCACCCATCAGTGACAATATGGACTATTTACTACACCTGTTTGTCGAAATAACCTTCTTAGATTTTATTAGTGTGTGTATTATTCACATTATGCATTTACAAATGGCCACAGGGAAGCATAACACTGTATGTACAATTCTGCGGTGTTTTACGTGTAGTAGTGTTGCAGAAGAAGTATCTTTATGCCTCTTCTAGCAATTGGATGCTGAACTTGCATTAAGATAGAAGTTACTAAATGCATTTGCGACTTCAGCGGACTTTTTATTGTATTTTTTTATATTGTAACCGTATTAATGGCACCCGTCAGAGACAATATGAACGATTTACTACAGCTGTTTGTCGAAATAACCTTCTGGGATTTTTATAGAGTGTGTATTTTTCACAATATGCACTTACTAATTGCCACAAGCAAACATAAAGCTTTTGTACACTTCTGCGGTGTTTTATGAGTAGTAGTAATGCAAAAGAAATATCTTTATGCCCCTCTTAGCAATTGGATGCTGAACTTGCTTTAAGCCAGCGTTTAGCAAGTGCATTTGTGACTTTAGCGGACTTTTTATTGCATTTTTATATATTTTAACCGTATTAATGGCACCCATCAGTGACAATATGAACTATTTACTACACCTGTTTGTCGAAATAGCCTTCTGGGATTTTTATAGAGTGTGTATTTTTCACATTATGCACTTACAAATTGCCACAAGCAAACATAAAGCTTTATGTACACTTCTGCGGTGTCTTACGTGTAGTAGTATTGCAAAAGGAATATCCCTATTCCCCTCCTAGCAATTGGATGCTGAACTTGCATTAAGATAGAAGTTACTAAATGCATTTGCGACTTCAGCGAACCTTTCATTGCATTTTTATATATTGTAACTGTTTTAATGGCACCCATCAGAGACAATATGAACGATTTACTACAGCTGTTTGTCGAAATAACCTTCTGGGATTTTATTAGAGTGTGTATTTTTCACATTATGCATTTACAAATGGCCACAGGGAACCATAACACTTTATCAACAATTCTGCGGTGTTTTACGTGTAGTAGTGTTGCAAAAGAAGTATCTTTTTGCCTCTTCTAGCAATTGGATGCTGAACTTGCATTAAGACATGGTTTAGTAAGTGCATTTGCGACTTCAGCGGACTTTTTAATGTATTTTTATATATTGTAACCGTATTAATGGCACCCGTCAGAGACAATATGAACGATTTACTACAGCTGTTTGTCGAAATAGCCTTCTGGGATTTTTATAGAGCGTGTATTTTTCACAATATGCACTTACAAATTGCCACAAGCAAATATAAAGCTTTATGTACACTTCTGCGGTGTCTTACGTGTAGTAGTATTGCAAAAGGAATATCCTTATTCCCCTCCTAGCAATTCGATACTGAACTACCATTAAGATATGGTATAGTAAGTGCGTTTGTGACTTTAGCGGACGTTTTATTGCATTTTTATATATTGTAACCGTATTAATGGCACCCGTCAGAGACAATATGAACGATTTACTACAGCTGTTTGTCGAAATAACCTTCTGGGATTTTTATAGAGTGTGTATTTTTCACAATATGCACTTACAAATTGCCACAAGCACATATAAAGCTTTATGTACACTTCTGCGGTGTTTTATGAGTAGTAGTATTGCAAAAGAAATATCTTTATGCCCCTCTTAGCAATTGGATGCTGAACTTGCATTGAGCCAGCGTTCAGTAAGTGCATTTGTGACTTTAGCGGACTTTTTATTGCATTTTGATATATTTGAACCGTATTAATGGCACCCATCAGTGACAATATGAACTATTTACTACACCTGTTTGTCGAAATAGCCTTCTGGGATTTTTATAGAGTGTGTATTTTTCACATTATGCACTTACAAATTGCCACAAGCAAACATAAAGCTTTATGTACACTTGTGCGGTGTCTTACGTGTAGTAGTATTGCAAAAGGAATATCCTTATTCCCCTCCTAGCAATTGGATGCTAAACTTGCATTAAGATAGAAGTTACTAAATGCATTTGCGACTTCAGCGGACCTTTCATTGTATTTTTATATATTGTAACTGTTTTAATGGCACCCATCAGAGACAATATGAACGATTTACTACAGCTGTTTGTCGAAATAGCCCTCTGGGATTTTATTAGAGTGTGTATTTTTCACATTATGCATTTACAAATGGCCACAGGGAAGCATAACACTTTATCAACAATTCTGCGGTGTTTTACGTGTAGTAGTGTTGCAAAAAAAGTATCTTTATGCCTCTTCTAGCAATTTGATGCTGAACTTGCATTAAGACAGGGTTTAGTAAGTGCATTTGCGACTTCAGCGTAGTTTTTATTGTATTTTTATATATTGTAACCGTATTAATGGCACCCGTCAGAGCCAATATGAACGATTTACTACAGCTGTTTGTCGAAATAACCTTCTGGGATTTTTATAGAGTGTGTATTTTTCACAATATGCACTTACAAATTGCCACAAGCAAAGATAAAGCTTTATGTACACTTCTGCGGTGTTTTATGAGTAGTAGTAATGCAAGAGAAATATCTTTATGCCCCTCTTAGCAATTGGATGCTGAACTTGCATTAAGCCAGCGTTTAGTAAGTGCATTTGTGACTTTAGCGGACTTTTTATTGCATTTTTATATATTTTAACCGTATTAATGGCACCCATCAGTGACAATATGAACTATTTACTACACCTGTTTGTCGAAATAGCCTTCTGGGATTTTTATAGAGTGTGTATTTTTCACATTATACACCTACAAATTGCCACAAGCAAACATAAAGCTTTATGTACACTTCTGCAGTGTCTTACGTGTAGTAGTATTTCAAAAGGAATATCCTTATTCCTCTCCTAGCAATTGGATTCTGAACTTGCATTAAGATAGAAGTTACTAAATGCATTTGCGACTTTAGCGGACTTTTCATTTTATTTTTATATATTGTAACTGTTTTAATGGCACCCATCAGAGACAATATGAACGATTTACTACAGCTGTTTGTCGAAATAACCTTCTGGGATTTTATTAGAGTGTGTATTTTTCACATTATGCATTTACAAATGGCCACAGGGAAGCATAACACTTTATGTACAATTCTGCGGTGTTTTACGTGTAGTAGTGTTGCAAAAGAAGTATCTTTTTGCCTCTTCTAGCAATTGGATGCTAAACTTGCATTAAGACAGGGTTTAGTAAGTGCATTTGCGACTTCAGCGGACTTTTTAATGTATTTTTATATATTGTAACCGTATTAATGGCACCCGTCAGAGACAATATGAACGATTTACTACAGCTGTCGAAATAACCTTCTGGGATTTGTATAGAGTGTGTATTTTTCACAATATGCACTTACAAATTGCCACAAGCAAACATAAAGCTTTATGTACACTTCTGTGGTGTTTTATGAGTAGTAGTATTGCAAAAGAAATATCTTTATGCCCTTCTTAGCAATTGGATGCTGAACTTGCATTAAGCCAGCGTTTAGTAAGTGCATTTGTGACTTTAGCGGACTTTTTATTGCATTTTTATATATTTTAACCGTATTAATGGCACCCATCAGTGACAATATGAACTATTTACTACACCTGTTTGTCGAAATAGCCTTCTAGGATTTTTATAGAGTGTGTATTTTTCACATTATGCACTTACAAATTGCCACAAGCAAACATAAAGCTTTATGTACACTTCTGCGGTGTCTTACGTGTAGTAGTATTGCAAAAGGAATATCCTTTTTCCCCTCCTAGCAATTCGATACTGAACTATCATTAAGATATGGTATAGTAAGTGCGTTTGTGACTTTAGCGGACTTTTTATTGCATTTTTATATATTGTAACCGTATTAATGGCACCCGTCAGAGACAATATGAACGATTTACTACAGCTGTTTGTCGAAATAACCTTATGGGATTTTTATAGAGTGTGTATTTTTCACAATATGCACTTACAAATTGCCACAAGCAAATATAAAGCTTTTGTACACTTCTGCGGTGTTTTATGAGTAGTAGTAATGCAAAAGAAGTATCTTTATGCCCCTCTTAGCAATTGGATGCTGAACTTGCATTAAGCCAGCGTTCAGTAAGTGCATTTGTGACTTTAGCGGACTTTTTATTGCATTTTGATATATTTTAACCGTATTAATGGCACCCATCAGTGACAATATGAACTATTTACTACACCTGTTTGTCGAAATAGCCTTCTAGGATTTTTATAGAGTGTGTATTTTTCACAATATGCACTTACAAATTGCCACAAGCAAACATAAAGCTTTATGTACACTTCTGCGGTGTTTTATGAGTAGTAGTATTGCAAAAGAAATATCTTTATGCCCCTCTTAGCAATTGGATGCTGAACTTGCATTAAGCCAGCGTTTAGTAAGTGCATTTGTGGCTTTAGCGGAATTTTTATTGAAATTTTATATATTTTAACCGTATTAATGGCACCCATCAGTGACAATATGAACTATTTACTACACCTGTTTGACGAAATAGCCTTCTAGGATTTTTATAGAGTGTGTATTTTTCACATTATGCACTTACAAATTGCCACAAACAAACATAAAGCTTTATGTACACTTCTGCGGTGTTTTATGAGTAGTAGTATTGCAAAAGAAATATCTTTATGCCTCTCGTAGCAATTGGATGCTGAACTTTCATTAAGCCAGTGTTTAGTAAGTGCATTTGTGACTTTAGCGGACTTTTTATTGCATTTTTATATATTTTAACCGTATTAATGGCACCCATCAGTGACAATATGGACTATTTACTACACCTGTTTGTCGAAATAACCTTCTTAGATTTTATTAGTGTGTGTATTATTCACATTATGCATTTACAAATGGCCACAGGGAAGCATAACACTGTATGTACAATTCTGCGGTGTTTTACGTGTAGTAGTGTTGCAGAAGAAGTATCTTTATGCCTCTTCTAGCAATTGGATGCTGAACTTGCATTAAGATAGAAGTTACTAAATGCATTTGCGACTTCAGCGGACTTTTTATTGTATTTTTTTATATTGTAACCGTATTAATGGCACCCGTCAGAGACAATATGAACGATTTACTACATCTGTTTGTCGAAATAACCTTCTGGGATTTTTATAGAGTGTGTATTTTTCACAATATGCACTTACTAATTGCCACAAGCAAACATAAAGCTTTATGTACACTTCTGCGGTGTTTTATGAGTAGTAGTAATGCAAAAGAAATATCTTTATGCCCCTCTTAGCAATTGGATGCTGAACTTGCTTTAAGCCAGCGTTTAGCAAGTGCATTTGTGACTTTAGCGGACTTTTTATTGCATTTTTATATATTTTAACCGTATTAATGGCACCCATCAGTGACAATATGAACTATTTACTACACCTGTTTGTCGAAATAGCCTTCTGGGATTTTTATAGAGTGTGTATTTTTCACATTATGCACTTACAAATTGCCACAAGCAAACATAAAGCTTTATGTACACTTCTGCGGTGTCTTACGTGTAGTAGTATTGCAAAAGGAATATCCCTATTCCCCTCCTAGCAATTGGATGCTGAACTTGCATTAAGATAGAAGTTACTAAATGCATTTGCGACTTCAGCGAACCTTTCATTGCATTTTTATATATTGTAACTATTTTAATGGCACCCATCAGAGACAATATGAACGATTTACTACAGCTGTTTGTCGAAATAACCTTCTGGGATTTTATTAGAGTGTGTATTTTTCACATTATGCATTTACAAATGGCCACAGGGAAGCATAACACTTTATCAACAATTCTGCGGTGTTTTACGTGTAGTAGTGTTGCAAAAGAAGTATCTTTTTGCCTCTTCTAGCAATTGGATGCTGAACTTGCATTAAGACATGGTTTAGTAAGTGCATTTGCGACTTCAGCGGACTTTTTAATGTATTTTTATATATTGTAACCGTATTAATGGCACCCGTCAGAGACAATATGAACGATTTACTACAGCTGTTTGTCGAAATAGCCTTCTGGGATTTTTATAGAGCGTGTATTTTTCACAATATGCACTTACAAATTGCCACAAGCAAATATAAAGCTTTATGTACACTTCTGCGGTGTCTTACGTGTAGTAGTATTGCAAAAGGAATATCCTTATTCCCCTCCTAGCAATTCGATACTGAACTATCATTAAGATATGGTATAGTAAGTGCGTTTGTGACTTTAGCGGACGTTTTATTGCATTTTTATATATTTTAACCGTATTAATGGCACCCATCAGTGACAATATAAACTATTTACTACACCTGTTTGTCGAAATAGCCTTCTAGGATTTTTATAGAGTGTGTATTTTTCACATTATGCACTTACAAATTGCCACAAGCAAACATAAAGCTTTATGTACACTTCTGCGGTGTTTTATGAGTAGTAGTATTGCAATAGAAATATCTTTATGCCCCTCGTAGCAATTAAATGCTGGACTTTCATTAAGACAGTGTTTAGTAAGTGCATTTGTGACTTTAGCGGACTTTTTATTGCATTTTTATATATTTTAACCGTATTAATGGCACCCGTCAGAGACAATATGAACGATTTACTACAGCTGTTTGTCGAAATAACCTTCTGGGATTTTTATAGAGTGTGTATTTTTCACATTATGCACTTACAAATTGCCACAAGCAAACATAAAGCTTTATGTAAACTTCTGCGGTGTTTTATGAGTAGTAGTATTGCAAAAGAAATATCTTTATACCCCTCGTAGCAATTGGATTCTGAACTTTCATTAAGACAGTGTTTAGTAAGTGCATTTGTGACTTTAGCGGACTTTTTATTGCATTTTTATATATTTTAACCGTATTAATGGCACCCATCAGTGACAATATGGACTATTTACTACACCTGTTTGTCGAAATAGCCTTCTGGGATTTTTTATAGAGTGTGTATTTTTCACATTATGCATTTACAAATGGCCACAGGGAAGCATAACACTTTATCAACAATTCTGCGGTGTTTTACGTGTAGTAGTGTTGCAAAAAAAGTATCTTTATGCCTCTTCTAGCAATTTGATTCTGAACTTGCATTAAGACAGGGTTTAGTAAGTGCATTTGCGACTTCAGCGAAGTTTTTATTGTATTTTTATATATTGTAACCGTATTAATGGCACCCGTCAGAGCCAATATGAACGATTTACTACAGCTGTTTGTCGAAATAACCTTCTGGGATTTTTATAGAGTGTGTATTTTTCACAATATGCACTTACAAATTGCCACAAGCAAACATAAAGCTTTATGTACACTTGTGCGGTGTCTTACGTGTAGTAGTATTGCAGAAGGAATATCCTTATTCCCCTCCTAGCAATTGGATGCTGAACTTGCATTAAGATAGAAGTTACTAAATGCATTTGCGACTTCAGCGGACTTTTCATTGCATTTTTATATATTGTAACTGTTTTAATGGCACCCATCAGAGACAATATGAACGATTTACTACAGCTGTTTGTCGAAATAACCTTCTGGGATTTTATTAGTGTGTGTGTTTTTCACATTATGCATTTACAAATGGCCACAGGGAAGCATAACACTTTATGTACAATTCTGCGGTGTTTTACGGGTAGTAGTGTTGCAAAAGAAGTATCTTTATGCCTCTTCTAGCAATTGGATGCTGAACTTGCATTAAGACAGGGTTTAGTAAGTGCATTTGCGACTTCAGCGAACTTTTTATTGTATTTTTATATATTGTAACCGTATTAATGGCACCCGTCAGAGACAATATGAACGATTTACTACAGCTGTTTGTCGAAATAACCTTCTGGGATTTTTATAGAGTGTGTATTTTTCACAATATACACTTACAAATTGCCACAAGCAAACATAAAGTTTTACGTACACTTCTGCGGTGTTTTATGAGTAGTAGTAATGCAAAAGAAATATCTTTATGCCCCTCTTAGCAATTGGATGCTGAACTAGCATTAAGATATGGTATAGTAAGTGCGTTTGCGACTTTAACGGACTTTTATTTGCATTTTATATATTGTAACCGTATTAATGGCAGCCGTCAGAGACAATATGAACGAATTACTACAGCTGTTTGTCGAAATAACCTTCTGGGATTTTTATAGAGTGTGTATTTTTCACAATATGCACTTACAAATTGCCACAAGCAAACATAAAGCTTTATGTACACTTCTGTCGTGTTTTATGAGTAGCAGTTTTGCAAAAGAAATATTTTTTGCCCCCCGTAGCAATTGGATGCTGAACTTTCATTACGACAGTGTTTAGTAAGTGCATTTGAGACTTTAGCGGACTTTTTATTTCATTTTTATATATTTTAACCGTATTAATGGCACCCATCAGTGACAATATGGACTATTTACTACACCTGTTTGTCGAAATAGCCTTCTGGGATTTTTATAGAGTGTGTATTTTTCACATTATGCACTTACAAATTGCCACAAGCAAACATAAAGCTTTATGTACACTTCTGCGGTGTTTTATGAGTAGTAGTATTGTAAAAGAAATATCTTTATGCCCCTCGTAGCAATTGAATGCTGGACTTTCATTAAGACAGTGTTTAGTAAGTGCATTTGTGACCTTAGCGGACTTTTTATTGCATTTTTATATATTTTAACCGTATTAATGGCACCCATCAGTGACAATATGGACTATTTACTACACCTGTTTGTCGAAATAGCCTTCGGGGATTTTTATAGAGTGTGTATTTTTCACATTATGCACTTACAAATTGCCACAAGGAAACATAAAGCTTTAAGCACACTTCTGTATTGTTTTACGCGTAGTAGTATTGCAAAAGGAATATCCTTATGCCCCTCCTAGCATTTGGATGCTGAACTTGCATTAAGATAGAAGTTACTAAATGCATGTGCGACTTCAGCGGACCTTTCATTGCATTTTTATATATTGTAACTGGTTAATGGCACTCATCAGAGACAATATGGACTATTTACTACACCTGTTTGACGATATAGCCTTCTGGGATTTTTATAGAGTGTGTATTTTTCACATTATGCACTTACAAATTGCCACAAGCAAACATAAAGCTTTATGTACACTTCTGCGGTGTTTTATGAGTAGTAGTATTGCAAAAGAAATATCTTTATGCCCCTCGTAGCAATTGGATGCTAAACTTTCATTAAGACAGTGTTTAGTAAGTGCATTTGTGACTTTAGCGGACTTTTTATTGCATTTTTATATATTTTAACCGTATTAATGGCACCCATCAGTGACAATATAGACTATTTACTACACCTGTTTGTCGAAATAGCCTTCTGGGATTTTTATAGAGTGTGTATTTTTCACATTATGCACTTACAAATTGCCACAAGCAAACATAAAGCTTTATGTACACTTCTGCGGTGTTTTATGAGTAGTAGTATTGCAAAAGAAATATCTTTATGCCCCTCGTAGCAATTGGATGCTAAACTTTCATTAAGACAGTGTTTAGTCAGTGCATTTGTGACTTTAGCGGACTTTTTATTGGATTTTTATATATTTTAACCGTATTAATGGCACCCATCAGTGACAATATGGACTATTTAATACACCTGTTTGTCGAAATAGCCTTCTGGGATTTTTATAAAGTGTGTATTTTTCACATTATGCACTTAAAAATTGCCACAAGGAAACATAAAGCTTTAAGCACACTTCTGTAGTATTTTACGCGTAGTAGTATTGCAAAAGGAATATCCTTATGCCCCTCCTAGCAATTGGATGCTGAACTTGCCTTAAGATAGAAGTTACTAAATGAATTTGCGACTTCAGCGGACTTTTCATTGCATTTTTATATATTGTAACTGTTTTAATGGCACCCATCAGAGACAATATGAACGATTTACTACAGCTGTTTGTCGAAATAACCTTCTGGGATTTTTATAGAGTGTGTATTTTTCACATTATGCATTTACAAATGGCCACAGGGAAGCATAACACTTTATGTAAAATTCTGCGGTGTTTTACGTGTAGTAGTGTTGCAAAAGAAGTATCTTTATGCCTCTTCTAGCAATTGGATGCTGAACTTGCATTAAGACAGGGTTTAGTAAGTGCATTTGCGACTTCAGCGGCCTTTTTATTGTATTTTTATATATTGTAACCGTATTAATGGCACCCGTCAGAAACAATATCAACGATTTACTACAGCTGTTTGTCGAAATAATCTTTTGGGATTTTTATAGAGTGTGTATTTTTCACAATATGCACTTACAACTTGCCACAAACAAACATAAAGCTTTATGTACACTTCTGCGGTGTTTTATGAGTAGTAGTATTGCAAAAGAAATATCTTTATGCCCCTCGTAACAATTGGATGTTTAACTTGCATTAAAACAGTGTTTAGTAAGTGCATTTGTGATTTTAGCGGACTTTTTATTGCATTTTTATATATTTTAACCGTATTAATGGCACCCATCAGTGACAATATGGACTATTTACTACACCTGTTTGTCGAAATAGCCTTCTGGGATTTTTATAGAGTGTGTATTTTTCACATTGTGCACTTACAAATTTCCACAAGCAAACATAAAGCTTTATCTACACTTCTGCGGTGTCTTACGTGTAGTAGAATTGCAAAAGGAATACCCTTATTTCCCTCCTAGCAATTCGATGCTGAACTAGCATTAAGATATGGTATAGTAAGTTCGTTTGCGACTTTAACGGACTTTTATTTGCATTTTATATGTTTTAACTGTATTAATGGAACCCATCAGGGCCAATATGAACGATTTACTACACCTGTATGTCGAAATAGCCTTCTGGGATTTTTATAGAGTGTGTATTTTTCACATTATGCACTTACAAATTGCCACAAGGAAACATAAAGCTCTAAGCACACTTCTGTAGTGTTTTACGCGTAGTAGTATTGCAAAAGGAATATTCTTATGCCCCTCCTAGCAATTGGATGCTGAACTTGCATTAAGATAGAAGTTACTAAATGCATTTGCGACTTCAGCGGACCTTTCATTGCATTTTTATATATTGTAACTGTTTTAATGGCACCCATCAGAGACAATATGAGCGATTTACTACAGCTGTTTGTCGAAATAGCCCTCTGGGATTTTTATAGAGTGTGTATTTTTTACATTATGCATTTAGAAATGGCCACAGGGAAGCATAACACTTTATGTACAATTCTGCGGTGTTTTACGTGTAGTAGTGTTGCAAAAGAAGTATCTTTATGCATCTTCTAGCAATTGGATGCTGAACTTGCATTAAGACTGGGTTTAGTAAGTGCATTTGCGACTTCAGCGAACTTTTTATTGTATTTTTATATATCGTAACCGTATTAATGGCACCCTTCAGAGACAATATGAACGATTTACTACAGCTGTTTGTCGAAATAGCCCTCTGGGATTTTTATAGAGTGTGTATTTTTTACATTATGCATTTAGAAATGGCCACAGGGAAGCATAACACTTTATGTACAATTCTGCGGTGTTTTACGTGTAGTAGTGTTGCAAAAGAAGTATCTTTATGCCTCTTCTAGCAATTGGATGCTGAACTTGCACAAAGGCAGGGTTTCGTAAGTGCATTTGCGACTTCAACGGACTTTTTATTGTATTTTTATATATTGTAACCGTATTAATGGCACCCGTCAGAAACAATATAGACTATTTACTACACCTGTCGCATTTAGAAATGGCCACAGGGAAGCATAACAGTGTAAGTACAATTCTGCGGTGTTTTACGCGTAGTAGTATTGCAAAAGAAATATCTTTATGCCCCTCGTAGCAATTGGATGCTGAACTTTCATTAAGACAGTGTTTAGTAAGTGCATTTGTGACTTTAGCGGACTTTTTATTGCATTTTTATATATTTTAACCGTATTAATGGCACCCATCAGTGACAATATAGACTATTTACTACACCTGTTTGTCGAAATAGCCTTCTGCGATTTTTATAGAGTGTGTATTTTTCACAGTATGCACTTACAAATTGCCACAAGCAAACATAAAGCTTTATGTACACTTCTGCGGTGTTTTATGAGTAGTAGTATTGCAATAGAAATATCTTTATGCCTCTCGTAGCAATTAAATGCTGGACTTTCATTAAGACAGTGTTTAGTAAGTGCATTTGTGACCTTAGCGGACTTTTCATTGCATTTTTATATATTTTACCCGTATTAATGGCACCCATCAGTGACAATATGGCCTATTTACTACACCTGTTTGTCGAAATAGCTTACTGGGATTTTTATAGAGTGTGTATTTTTCACATTATGCTCTTACAAATTGCCACAAGCAAACATAAAGCTTTATGTACACTTCTGCGGTGTTTTATAAGTAGTAGTATTGTAAAAGAAGTATCTTTATGCCCCTCGTAGCAATTGGATGCTGAACTTTCATTAAGACAGTGTTTAGTAAGTGCATTTGTGACCTTAGCGGACTTTTCATTGCATTTTTATATATTTTACCCGTATTAATGGCACCCATCAGTGACAATATGGACTATTTACTACACCTGTTTGTCGAAATAGCTTTCTGGGATTTTTATAGAGTGTGTATTTTTCACATTATGCTCTTACAAATTGCAACAAGCAAACATAAAGCTTTATGTACACTTCTGCGGTGTTTTATAAGTAGTAGTATTGTAAAAGAAATATCTTTATGCCCCTCGTAGCAATTGGATGCTGTACTTTCATTAAGACAGTGTTTAGTAAGTGCATTTGTGACTTTAGCGGACTTTTTATTGTATTTTTATATATTGTAACCGTATTAATGGCACCCGTCAGAAACAATATAGACTATTTACTACACCTGTTTGTCGAATTAGCCTTCTGGGATTTTTATAGAGTGTGTATTTTTCACATTATGCACTTACAAATTGCCACAAGGAAATATAAAGCTTTAAGCACACTTCTGTAGTGTTTTACGCGTAGTAGTATTGCAAAAGGAATATCCTTATGCCCCTCCTAGCAATTGGATGCTGAACTTGCATTAAGATAGAAGTTACTAAATGCATGTGCGACTTCAGCGGACATTTCATTGCATTTTTATATATTGTAACTGGTTAAAGGCACCCATCAGAGACAATATGCACGATTTACTACAGCTGTTTTTCGAAATAACCTTCTGGGATTTTTATAAAGTGTGTATTTTTCACATTATGCATTTACAAATGGCCACAGGGAAGCATAACACTTTATGTACAATTCTGCGGTGTTTTAAGTGTAGTAGTTGTGCAAAAGAAGTATCTTTATGCCTCTTCCAGCAATTGGATGCTGAACTTGCATTAAGAAAGGGTTTAGTAAGTGCATTTGCGACTTCAGCGGACTTTTTATTGAATTTCTATATATTGTAACCGTATTAATGGCACCCGTCAGAGACAATATGAACGATTTACTACAGCTGTTTGTCGAATTAACCTTCTGGGAATTTTATAGAGTGTGTATTTTTCACAATATGCACTTACAAATTGCCACAAGCAAACATAAAGCTTGATGTACACTTCTGCGGTGTTTTATGAGTAGTAGTATTGCAAAAGAAATATCTTTATGCCTCTTCTAGCAATTGGATGCTGAACTTGCATTAAGACAGGGTTTAGTAAGTGCATTTGCGACTTCACCGGACTTTTTATTGAATTTCTATATATTGTAACTGGTTAATGGCACCCATCAGAGACAATATGAACGATTTACTACAGCTGTTTGTCGAAATAACCTTCTGGGATTTTTATAAAAAGTGTGTATTTTTCACATTATGCATTTACAAATGGCCACAGGGCAGCATAACACTTTATGTACAATTTTGCGGTGTTTTACGTGTAGTAGTGTTGAAAAAGAAGTATCTTTATGCCTCTGCTAGCAATTGGATGCTGAACTTGCATTAAGACAGGGTTTAGTAAGTGCATTTGCGACTTCAGCGGACTTTTTAATGAATTTTTATATATTGAACCTTATTAATGGTACCCGTCAAAGACAATATGAACGATTTACTACAGCTGTTTGTCGAAATAACCTTCTGGGATTTTTATAGAGTGTGTATTTTTCACAATATGCACTTACAAATTGCCACAAGCAAACGTAAAGGTTTATGTACACTTCTGCGGTGTTTTATGAGTAGTAGTATTGCAAAAGAAATATCTTTATGCCCCTCGTAGCAATTGGATCCGGAACTTTCATTAAGACAGTGTTTATAAGTGCATTTGTGACTTTAGCGGACTTTTTATTGCATTTTTATATATTTTAACCGTATTAATTGCACCCATCAGTGACAATATGGACTATTTAATACACCTGTTTGTCGAAATAGCCTTCTGGGATTTTTATAGAGTGTGTATTTTTCACATTATGCACTTACAAATTGCCACAAGCAAACATAAAGCTTTATGTACACTTCTGCGGTGTTTTATGAGTAGTAGTATTGCAAAAGAAAATCTTTATGCCCCTCGTAGCAATTGGATGCTGAACTTTCATTAAGACAGTGTTTAGTAAGTGCATTTGTGACTCTATCGGACTTTCTATTGCATTTTTATATATTTTAACCGTATTAATGGCACCCATCAATGACAATATGGACTATTTAATACACCTGTTTGTCGAAATAGCCTTCTGGGATTTTTATAGAGTGTGTATTTTTCACATTATGCACTTACAAATTGCCACAAGAAAACATGAAGCTTTAAGCACACTTCTGTAATATTTTACGCGTGGTAGTATTGCAAAAGGAATATCCTTATGCCCCTCCTAGCAATTGGATGCTGAACTTGCATTAAGATAGAAGTTACTAAATGAATTTGCGACTTCAGCGGACCTTTCATTCCATTTTTATATATTATAACTGTTTTAATGGCACCCATCAGAGACAATATGAACGATTTACTACAGCTGTTTGTCGAAATAACCTTCTGGGTTTTTTTTAGAGTGTGTATTTTTCACATTATGCATTTACAAATGGCCACAGGGAAGCATAACACTTTATGTACAATTCTGCGGTGTTTTACGTGTAGTAGTGTTGCAAAAGAAGTATCTTTATGCCTCTTCTAGCAATTGGATGCTAAACTTGCATTAAGACAGGGTTTAGTAAGTGCATTTGCGACTTCAGCGGCCTTTTTATTGTATTTTTATATATTGCAACCGTATTAATGGCACCCGTCAGAAACAGTATCAACGATTTACTACAGCTGTTTGTCGAAATAACCTTCTGGGATTTTTATAGAGTGTGTATTTTTCACAATATGCACTTACAACTTGCTACAAGCAAACATAAAGCTTTATGTACACTTCTGCGGTGTTTTATGAGTAGTAGTATTGCAAAAGAAATATCTTTATGACCCTCGTAGCAATTGGTTGTTTAACTTGCATTAAAACAGTGTTTAGTAAGTGCATTTGTGATTTTAGCGGACTTTTTATTGCATTTTTATATATTTTAACCGTATTAATGGCACCCATCAGTGACAATATGGACTATTTACTATAGTTGTTTGTCGAAATAGCCTTCTGGGATTTTTATAGAGTGTGTATTTTTCAAATTATGCACTTAGAAATTGCCACAAGAAAACATAAAGCTTTAAGCACACTTCTGTAATATTTTACGCGTAGTTGTATTGCAAAAGGAATATCCTTATGCCCCTCCTAGCAATTGGTAGTAGTATTGCAAAAGAAATATCTTTATGCCCCTCGTAGCAATTGGATCCGGAACTTTCATTAAGACAGTGTTTAGTAAGTGCATTTGTGACTTTAGCGGACTTTTTATTGCATTTTTATATATTTTAACCGTATTAATGGCACCCATCAGTGACAATATGGACTATTTAATACACCTGTTTGTCGAAATAGCCTTCTGGGATTTTTATAGAGTGTGTATTTTTCACATTATGCACTTACAAATTGCCACAAGGAAACATAAAGCTTTAAGCACACTTCTGTAGTATTTTACGCGTAGTAGTATTGCAAAAGGAATATCCTTATGCCCCTCCTAGCAATTGGATGCTGAACTTGCATTAAGATAGAAGTTACTAAATGAATTTGCGACTTCAGCGGACCTTTCATTGCATTTTTATATATTGTAACTGTTTTAATGGCACCCATCAGAGACAATATGACCGATTTACTACAGCTGTTTGTCGAAATAACCTTCTGGGATTTTTATAGAGTGTGTATTTTTCACATTATGCATTTACAAATGGCCACAGGGAAGCATAACACTTTATGTACAATTCTGCGGTGTTTTACGTGTAGTAGTGTTGCAAAAGAAGTATCTTTATGCCTCTTCTAGCAATTGGATGCTGAACTTGCATTAAGAAAGGGTTTAGTAAGTGCATTTGCGACTTCAGCGGCCTTTTTATTGTATTTTTATATATTGTAACCGTATTAATGGCACCCGTCAGAAACAATATCAACGATTTACTACAGCTGTTTGTCGAAATAACCTTCTGGGATTTTTATAGAGTGTGTATTTTTCACAATATGCACTTACAACTTGCTACAAGCAAACATAAAGCTTTATGTACACTTCTGCGGTGTTTTATGAGTAGTAGTATTGCAAAAGAAATATCTTTATGCCCCTCGTAGCAATTGGATGTTTAACTTGCATTAAAACAGTGTTTAGTAAGTGCATTTGTGATTTTAGCGGACTTTTTATTGCATTTTTATATATTTTAACCGTATTAATGGCACCCATCAATGACAATATGGACTATTTACTACAGCTGTTTGTCGAAATAGCCTTCTGGGATTTTTATAGAGTGTGTATTTTTCACATTATGCACTTACAAATTGCCACAAGGAAACATAAAGCTTTAAGCACACTTCTGTAGTATTTTACGCGTAGTAGTATAGCAAAAGGAATATCCTTATGCCCCTCCTAGCAATTGGATGCTGAACTTGCATTAAGATAGAAGTTACTAAATGAATTTGCGACTTCAGCGGACCTTTCATTGCATTTTTATATATTGTAACTGTTTTAGTGGCACCCATCAGAGACAATATGACCGATTTACTACAGCTGTTTGTCGAAATAACCTTCTGGGATTTTTATAGAGTGTGTATTTTTCACATTATGCATTTACAAATGGCCACAGGGAAGCATAACACTTTATTTACAATTCTGCAATGTTTTACGTGTAGTAGTGTTGCAAAAGAAGTATCTTTATGCCTCTTCTAGCAATTGGATGCTAAACTTGCATTAAGAAAGGGTTTAGTAAGTGCATTTGCGACTTCACCGGACTTTTTATTGAATTTCTATATATTGTAACCGTATTAATGGCACCCGTCAGAGACAATATGAACGATTTACTACAGCTGTTTGTCGAAATAACCTTCTGGGATTTTTATAGAGTGTGTATTTTTCACAATATGCACTTACAAATTGCCACAAGCAAACATAAAGCTTGATGTACACTTCTGCGGTGTTTAAGAGTAGTAGTATTGCAAAATAAATATCTTTATGCCCCTCGTAGCAATTGGATCCGGAACTTTCATTAAGACAGTGTTTAGTAAGTGCATTTGTGACTTTAGAGGACTTTTTATTGCATTTTTATATATTTTAACCGTATTAATGGCACCCATCAGTGACATTATGAACTATTTACTACACCTGTTTGTCGAAATAGCCTTCTGGGATTTTTATAGAGTGTGTTTTTTTCACATTATGCACTTACAAATTGCCACAAGCAAACATAAAGCTTTATGTACACTTCTGCGGTGTTTTATGAGTAGTAGTATTGCAAAAGAAATATCTTTATGCCCCTCGTAGCAATTGGATGCTGAACTTTCATTAAGACAGTGTTTAGTAAGTGCATTTGTGACTCTATCGGACTTTTTATTGCATTTTTATATATTTTAACCGTATTAATGGCACCCATTAGTGACAATATGGATTATTTAATACACCTGTTTGTCGAAATAGCCTTCTGGGATTTTTATAGAGTGTGTATTTTTCACATTATGCACTTACAAATTGCCACAAGAAAACATAAAGCTTTAAGCACACTTCTGTAATATTTTACGCGTGGTAGTATTGCAAAAGGAATATCCTTATTCCCCTCCTAGCAATTGGATGCTGAACTTGCATTAAGATAGAAGTTACTAAATGAATTTGCGACTTCAGCGGACCTTTCATTGCATTTTTATATATTGTAACTGTTTTAATGGCACCCATCAGAGACAATATGAACGATTTACTACAGCTGTTTGTAAAAATAACCTTCTGGGATTTTTATAGAGTGTGTATTTTTCACATTATGCATTTACAAATGGCCACAGGGAAGCATAACACTTTATGTACAATTTTGCGGTGTTTTACGTGTAGTAGTGTTGCAAAAGAAGTATCTTTATGCCTCTTCTAGCAATTGGATGCTGAACTTGCATTAAGACAGGGTTTTTTAAGTGCATTTGCGACTTCAGCGGACTTTTTATTGAATTTCTATATATTGTAACTGTTTTAATGGCACCCATCAGAGACAATATGACCGATTTACTACAGCTGTTTGTCGAAATAACCTTCTGGGATTTTTATAGAGTGTGTATTTTTCACATTATGCATTTACAAATGGCCACAGGGAAGCATAACACTTTATGTACAATTCTGCGGTGTTTTACGTGTAGTAGTGTTGCAAAAGAAGTATCTTTATGTATCTTCTAGCAATTCGATGCTGAACTTGCATTAAGACAGGGTTTAGTAAGTGCATTTGCGACTTCAGCGGACTTTTTATTGTATTTTTATATATTGTAACCGTATTAATGGCACCCGTCAGAAACAATATGAACGATTTACTACAGCTGTTTGTCGAAATAACCTTCTGGGATTTTTATAGAGTGTGTATTTTTCACATTATGCATTTACAAATGGCCACAGCGAAGCATAACACCTTATGTACAATTCTGCGGTGTTTTACGTGTAATAGTGTTGCAAAAGAAGTATCTTTATGCCTCTTCTAGCAATTGGATGCTGAACTTGCATTAAGACAGAGTTTAGTAAGTGCATTTGCGACTTCAGCGGACTTTTTACTGTATTTTTATATATTGTAACCGTATTAATGGCACCCGTCAGAAACAATATCAACGATTTACTACAGCTGTTTGTCGAAATAACCTTCTGGGATTTTTATAGAGTGTGTATTTTTCACAATATGCACTTACAACTTGCTACAAGCAAACATAAAGCTTTATGTACACTTCTGCGGTGTTTTATGAGTAGTAGAATTGCAAAAGAAATATCTTTATGCCCCTCGTAGCAATTGGTTGTTTAACTTGCATTAAAACAGTGTTTAGTAAGTGCATTTGTGATTTTAGCGGACTTTTTATTGCATTTTTATATATTTTAACCGTATTAATGGCACCCATCACTGACAATATGGACTATTTACTATAGTTGTTTGTCGAAATAGCCTTCTGGGATTTTTATAGAGTGTGTATTTTTCACATTATGCACTTACAAATTGCCACAAGAAAACATAAAGCTTTAAGCACACTTCTGTAATATTTTACGCGTAGTAGTATTGCAAAAGGAATATCCTTATGCCCCTCCTAGCAATTGGTAGTAGTATTGCAAAAGAAATATCTTTATGCCCCTCGTAGCAATTGGATCCGGAACTTTCATTAAGACAGTGTTTAGTAAGTGCATTTGTGACTTTAGCGGACTTTTTATTGCATTTTTATATATTTTAACCGTATTAATGGCACCCATCAGTGACAATATGGACTATTTAATACACCTGTTTGTCGAAATAGCCTTCTGGGATTTTTATAGAGTGTGTATTTTTCACATTATGCACTTACAAATTGCCACAAGGAAACATAAAGCTTTAAGCACACTTCTGTAGTATTTTACGCGTAGTAGTATTGCAAAAGGAATATCCTTATGCCCCTCCTAGCAATTGGATGCTGAACTTGCATTAAGATAGAAGTTACTAAATGAATTTGCGACTTCAGCGGACCTTTCATTGCATTTTTATATATTGTAACTGTTTTAATGGCACCCATCAGAGACAATATGACCGATTTACTACAGCTGTTTGAATTATCTTTATGACTCTTCTAGCAATTGGATGCTGAACTTGCATTAAGACAGGGTTTAGTAAGTGGATTTGCGACTTCAGCGGACTTTTTATTGTATTTTTATATATTGTAACCGTATTAATGGCACCCGTCAGAAACAATATTAACGATTTACTACAGCTGTTTGTCGAAATAACCTTCTGGGATTTTTATAGAGTGTGTATTTTTTACATTATGCATTTACAAATGGCCACAGCGAAGCATAACACTTTATGTACAATTCTGCGGTGTTTTACTTGTAATAGTGTTGGAAAAGAAGTATCTTTATGCCTCTTCTAGCAATTGGATGCTGAACTTGCATTAAGACAGAGTTTAGTAAGTGCATTTGCGACTTCAGCGGACTTTTTATTGTATTTTTATATATTGTAACCGTATTAATGGCACCCGTCAGAGACAATATGAACGATTTACTACAGCTGTTTGTCGAAATAACCTTCTGGGATTTTTATAGAGTGTGTATTTATCACATTATGCATTTACAAATGGCCACAGGGAAGCATAACACTTTATGTACAATTCTGCGGGTGTTTTACGTGTAGTAGTGTTGCAAAAGAAGTATCTTTATGCCTCTTCTAGCAATTGGATGCTGAACTTGCATTAAGAAAGGGTTTAGTAAGTGCATTTGCGACTTCACCGGACTTTTTATTGAATTTCTATATATTGTAACCGTATTAATGGCACCCGTCAGAGACAATATGAACGATTTACTACAGCTGTTTGTCGAAATAACCTTCTGGGATTTTTATAGAGTGTGTATTTTTCACAATATGCACTTACAAATTGCCACAAGCAAACATAAAGCTTGATGTACACTTCTGCGGTGTTTTATGAGTAGTAGTATTGCAAAATAAATATCTTTATGCCCCTCGTAGCAATTGGATCCGGAACTTTCATTAAGACAGTGTTTAGTAAGTGCATTTGTGACTTTAGAGGACTTTTTATTGCATTTTTATATATTTTAACCGTATTAATGGCACCCATCAGTGACATTATGGACTATTTACTACACCTGTTTGTCGAAATAGCCTTCTGGGATTTTTATAGAGTGTGTATTTTTCACATTATGCACTTACAAATTGCCACAAGCAAACATAAAGCTTTATGTACACTTCTGCGGTATTTTATGAGTAGCAGTATTGCAAAAGAAATATCTTTATGCCCCTCGTAGCAATTGGATGCTGAACTTTCATTAAGACAGTGTTTAGTAAGTGCATTTGTGACTCTATCGGACTTTTTATTGCATTTTTATATATTTTATCCGTATTAATGGCACCCATCAGTGACAATATGGACTATTTACTACACCTGTTTGTCGAAATAGCCTTCTGGGATTGTTATAGAGTGTGTATTTTTCACATTATGCACTTACAAATTGCCACAAGAAAACATAAAGCTTTAAGCACACTTCTGTAATATTTTACGCGTGGTAGTATTGCAAAAGGAATATCCTTATGCCCCTCCTAGCAATTGGATGCTGAACTTGCATTAAGATAGAAGTTACTAAATGAATTTGCGACTTCAGCGGACCTTTCATTGCATTTTTATATATTGTAACTGTTTTAATGGCACCCATCAGAGACAATATGAACGATTTACTACAGCTGTTTGTAAAAATAACCTTCTGGGATTTTTATAGAGGTTGTATTTTTCACATTATCCATTTACAAATGGCCACAGGGAAGCATAACACTTTATGTACAATTTTGCGGTGTTTTACGTGTAGTAGTGTTGCAAAAGAAGTATCTTTATGCCTCTTCTAGCAATTGGATGCTGAACTTGCATTAAGACAAGGTTTTTTAAGTGCATTTGCGACTTCAGCGGACTTTTTATTGAATTTCTATATATTGTAACTGTTTTAATGGCACCCATCAGAGACAATATGACCGATTTACTACAGCTGTTTGTCGAAATAACCTTCTGGGATTTTTATAGAGTGTGTATTTTTCACATTATGCATTTACAAATGGCCACAGGGAAGCATAACACTTTATGTACAATTCTGCGGTGTTTTACGTGTAGTAGTGTTGCAAAAGAAGTATCTTTATGCCTCTTCTAGCAATTGGATGCTGAACTTGCATTAAGACAGGGTTTAGTAATTGCATTTGCGACTTCAGCGGACTTTTTATTGTATTTTTATATATTGTAACCGTATTAATGGCACCCGTCAGAAACAATATGAACGATTTACTACAGCTGTTTGTCAAAATAACCTTCTGGGATTTTTATAGAGTGTGTATTTTTCACAATATGCACTTACAACTTGCCACAAGCAAACATAAAGCTTTATGTACACTTCTGCGGTGTTTTATGAGTAGTAGTATTGCAAAAGAAATATCTTTATGCCCCTCGTAGCAATTGGATGTTTAACTTGCATTAAGACAGTGTTTAGTAAGTGCATTTGTGATTTTAGCGGACTTTTTATTGCATTTTTATATATTTTAACCGTATTAATGGCACCCATCAGTGACAATATGGACTATTTACTACACGTGTTTGTCGAAATAGCCTTCTGGGATTTTTATAGAGTGTGTATTTTTCACATTGTGCACTTACAAATTGCCACAAGCAAACATAAAGCTTTATGTACACGTCTGCGGTGTCTTACGTGTAGTAGTATTGCAAAAGGAATATCCTTATTTCCCTCCTAGCAATTCGATGCTGAACTAGCATTAAGATATGGTAAAGTAAGTTCGTTTGCGACTTTAACGGACTTTTATTTGCATTTTATATGTTTTAACTGTATTAATGGCCCCCATCAGGGCCAATATGAACGATTTACTACACCTGTTTGACTAAATAGCCTTCTGGGATTTTTATAGAGTGTGTATTTTTCACATTATGCACTTACAAATTGCCACAAGGAAACATAAAGCTTTAAGCACACTTCTGTAGTTTTTACGCGTAGTAGTATTGCAAAAGGAATATCCTTATGCCCCTCCTAGCAATTGGATGCTGAACTTGCATTAAGATAGAAGTTACTAAATTCATTTTCGACTTCAGCGGACCTTTCATTGCATTTTTATATATTGTAACTGTTTTAATGGCACCCATCAGAGACAATATGAACGATTTACTACAGCTGTTTGTCGAAATAGCCCTCTGGGATTTTTATAGAGTGTGTATTTTTTACATTATGCATTTAGAAATGGCCACAGGGAAGCATAACACTTTATGTACAATTCTGCGGTGTTTTACGTGTAGTAGTGTTGCAAAAGAAGTATCTTTATGCATCTTCTAGCAATTGGATGCTGAACTTGCATTAAGACAGGGTTTAGTAAGTGCATTTGCGACTTCAGCGAACTTTTTATTGTATTTTTATATATTGTAACCGTATTAATGGCACCCGTCAGAGACAATATGAACGATTTACTACAGCTGTTTGTCGAAATAACCTTCTGGGATTTTTATAGAGTGTGTATTTTTTACATTATGCACTTACAAATTGCCACAAGTAAACATAAAGCTTGATGTACACTTCTGCGGTGTTTTATGAGTAGTAGTATTGCAAAAGAAATATCTTTATGCCACTCGTAGCAATTGGATGCTTAACTTGCATTAAGACAGCGTTTAGTAAGTGCATTTGTGACTTTAGCGGACTTTTTATTGCATTTTTATATATTTTAACCGTATTAAAGGCACCCATCAGTGACAATATGGACTATTTACTACACCTGTTTGTCGAAATAGCGTTCTGGGATTTTTATTGAGTGTGTATTTTTCACAATATGCACTTACAAATTGCCACAAGCAAACATAAAGCTTTATGTACACTTCTGCGGTGTTTTATGAGTAGTAGTATTGCAAAAGAAATATCTTTATGCCCCTCGTAGCAATTGAATGCTGAACTTCCATTAAGACAGGGTTTAGTAAGTGCACTTGTGACTTTAGCGGACTTTTTATTGCATTTTTATATATTTTAACCGTATTAATGGCACCCATCAGTGACAATATGGACGATTCACTACACCTGTTTGTTGAAAGAGCCTTCTGGGATTTTTATAGAGTGTGTATTTTTCACATTATGCACTTACAAATTGCCGCAAGCAAAACATAAAGCTTTATGGACACTTCTGCGGTGTCTTCCGTGTAGTAGTATTGCAAAAGGAATATCCTTATTCCCATCCTAGCAATTCGATGCTGAACTAGCATTAAGATATAGTATAGTAAGTGCGTATGCGACCTCAACGGGCTTTTATTTGCATTTTATATGTTTTAACTGTATTAATGGCACCCATCAGGGCCAATATGAACGATTTACTACACCTGTTTGTCGAAATAGCCTTCTGGGATTTTTATATAGTGTGTATTTTTCACATTATGCACTTACAAATTGCCACAAGCAAAGATAAAGCTTTATGGACACTTCTGCGGTGTCTTACGTGTAGTAGTATTGCAAAAGGAATATCCTTATTCCACTCCTAGCAATTCGATTCTGATCTAGCTTTAAGATATAGTATAGTAAGTGCGTTTGCGACTTCAACGGACTTTGATTTGCATTTTATATGTTTTAACTGTATTAATGGCACCCATCAGAGACAATATGAACGATTTACTACAGCTGTTTGTCGAAATAACCTTCTGGATTATTATAGAGTGTGTATTTTTCACATTATCCATTTACAAATGGCCATATGGAAGCATAACACTTTATGTACAATCCTGCGGTGTTTTACGTGTAGTAGTGTTGCAAAAGAAGTATCTTTATGCCTCTTCTAGCAATTGTATGCTGAACTTGCATTAAGACAGGGTTTAGTAAGTGGATTTGCGACTTCAGCGGACTTTTTATTGTATTTTTATATATTGTAACCGTATTAATGGCACCCGTCAGAAACAATATTAACGATTTACTACAGCTGTTTGTCGAAATAACCTTCTGGGATTTTTATAGAGTGTGTATTTTTTACATTATGCACTTACAAATTGCCACAAGTAAACATAAAGCTTTATGTACACTTCTGCATTGTTTTATGAGTAGTAGTATTGCAAAAGAAATATCTTTATGCCCCTCGTAGCAATTGGATGCTGAACTTGCATTAAGACAGCGTTTAGTAAGTGCATTTGTGACTTTAGCGGACTTTTTATTTCATTTTTATATATTTCAACCGTATTAATGGCACCCATCAGTGACAATATGAACTATTTACTACACCTGTTTGTCGAAATAGCCTTCTGGGATTTTTATAGAGTGTGTATTTTTCACATTATGCACTTACAAATTGCCACAAGCAAACATAAAGCTTTATGTGCACTCTTGCGGTGTCTTACATGTAGTAGTATTGCAAAAGGAATAACCTTATTCCCCTCCTAGCAATTCGATGCTGAACTAGCATTAATATATAGTATAGTAAGTGCGTTTGCGACTTCAACGGACCTTTATTTGCATTTTATATGTTTTAACTGTATTAATGGCACCCATCAGAGACAATATGAACGATTTACTACAGCTGTTTGTCGAAATAACCTTCTGGATTTTTATAGAGTGTGTATTTTTCACATTATGCATTTACAAATGGCCACAGGGAAGCATAACACTTTATGTACAATTCTGCGGTGTTTTACGTGTAGTAATGTTGCAAAAGAAGTATCTTTATGCCTCTTCTAGCAATTGGATGCTGAACTTGAATTAAGGCAGGGTGTAGTAAGTGCATTTGCGACTTCAGCGGACTTTTTATTGTATTTTTATATATTGTAACCGTATTAATGGCACCCGTCAGAGACAATAATAATGATTTACTACAGCTGTTTGTCGAAATAACCTTCTGGGATTTTTATAGAGTGTGTATTTTTCACATTATCCATTTACAAATGGCCACAGCGAAGCATAACACTTTATGTACAATACTGCGTTGTTTCACGTGTAGTAGTGTTGCAAAAGAAGTATCTTTATGCCTCTTCTAGCAATTGGATGCTGAACTTGCATTAAGACAGTGTTTAGTAAGTGCATTTGTGATTTTAGCGGACTTTTTATTGCATTTTTATATATTTTAACCGTATTAATGGCACCCATCAGTGTTAATATGGACTATTTACTACACCTGTTTGTCGAAATAGCCTTCTGGGAATTTTATAGAGTGTGTATTTTTCACATTGTGCACTTACAAATTGCCACAAGCAAACATAAATCTTTATTTACACTTCTGTGGTGTCTTACGTGTAGTAGTATTGCAAAAGGAATATCCTTATTTCCCTCCTAGCAATTCGATGCTGAACTAGCATTAAGATATGGTATAGTGGGTTCGTTTGCGACTTTAACGGACTTTTATTTGCATTTTATATGTTTTAACTGTATTAATGGCACCCATCAGGGCCAATATGAACGATTTACTACACCTGTTTGTCGAAATAGCCTTCTGGGATTTTTATAGAGTGTGTATTTTTCACATTATGCACTTACAAATTGCCACAAGGAAACATAAAGCTTTAAGCACACTTCTGTAGTGTTTTACGCGTAGTAGTATTGCAAAAGGAATATCCTTATGCCCCTCCTAGCAATTGGATGCTGAACTTGCATTAAGATAGAAGTTACTAAATGCATTTGCGACTTCAGCGGACCTTTCATTGCATTTTTATATATTGTAACCGTTTTAATGGCACCCATCAGAGACAATATGAACGATTTACTTCAGCTGTTTGTCGAAATAGCCCTCTGGGATTTTTATAGAGTGTGTATTTTTTACATTATGCATTTAGAAATGGCCACAGGGAAGCATAACACTTTATGTACAATTCTGCGGTGTTTTACGTGTAGTAGTGTTGCAAAAGAAGTATCTTTATGCATCTTCTAGCAATTGGATGCTGAACTTGCATTAAGACAGGGTTTAGTAAGTGCATTTGCGACTTCAGCGAACTTTTTATTGTATTTTTATATATTGTACCCGTATTAATGGCACCCGTCAGAGACAATATGAACGATTTACTACAGCTGTTTGTCGAAATAACCTTCTGGGATTTTTATAGAGTGTGTATTTTTTACATTATGCACTTACAAATTGCCACAAGTAAACATAAAGCTTTATGTACACTTCTGCGGTGTTTTATGAGTAGTAGTATTGCAAAAGAAATATCTTTATGCCACTCGTAGCAATTGGATGCTTAACTTACATTAAGACAGCGTTTAGTAAGTGCATTTGTGACTTTAGCGGACTTTTTATTGCATTTTTATATATTTTAACCGTATTAAAGGCACCCATCAGTGACAATATGGACTATTTACTACACCTGTTTGTCGAAATAGCTTTCTGGGATTTTTATTGAGTGTGTATTTTTCACAATATGCACTTACAAATTGCCACAAGCAAACATAAAGCTTTATGTACACTTCTGCGGTGTTTTATGAGTAGTAGTATTGCAAAAGAAATATCTTTATGCCCCTCGTAGCAATTGAATGCTGAACTTCCATTAAGACAGGGTTTAGTAAGTGCACTTGTGACTTTAGCGGACTTTTTATTGCATTTTTATATATTTTAACCGTATTAATGGCACCCATCAGTGACAATATGGACGATTTACTACACCTGTTTGTTGAAATAGCCTTCTGGGATTTTTATAGAGTGTGTATTTTTCACATTATGCACTTACAAATTGCCGAAAGCAATACATAAAGCTTTATGGACACTTCTGCGGTGTCTTACGTGTAGTAGTATTGCAAAAGGAGTATCCTTATTCCCATCCTAGCAATTCGATGCTGAACTAGCATTAAGATATAGTATAGTAAGTGCGTATGCGACCTCAACGGGCTTTTATTTGCATTTTATATGTTTTAACTGTATTAATGGTACCCATCAGGGCCAATATGAACGATTTACTACACCTGTTTGTCGAAATAGCCTTCTGGGATTTTTATATAGTGTGTATTTTTCACATTATGCACTTACAAATTGCCACAAGCAAACATAAAGCTTTATGGACACTTCTGCGTTGTCTTACGTGTAGTAGTATTGCAAAAGGAATATCCTTATTCCCCTCCTAGCAATTCGATTCTGAACTAGCATTAAGATATAGTATAGTAAGTGCGTTTGCGACTTCAACGGACTTTGATTTGCATTTTATATGTTTTAACTGTATTAATGGCACCCATCAGAGACAATATGAACGATTTACTACAGCTGTTTGTCGAAATAACCTTCTGGATTTTTATAGAGTGTGTATTTTTCACATTATGCATTTACAAATGGCCACAGGGAAGCATAACACTTTATGTACAATCCTGCGGTGTTTTACGTGTAGTAGTGTTGCAAAAGAAGTATCTTTATGCCTCTTCTAGCAATTGGATGCTGAACTTGCATTAAGACAGGGTTTAGTAAGTGCATTTGCGACTTCAGCGGACTTTTTATTGTATTTTTATATATTGTAACCGTATTAATGGCACCCGTCAGAGACAATATTAACGATTTACTACAGCTGTTTGTCGAAATAACCTTCTGGGATTTTTATAGAGTGTGTATTTTTCACATTATGTATTTACAAATGGCCACAGCGAAGCATAACACTTTATGTACAATTCTGCGGTGTTTTACGTGTAGTAGTGTTGCAAAAGAAGTATCTTTATGCATCTTCTAGCAATTGGATGCTGAACTTGCATTAAGACAGGGTTTAGTAGGTGCATTTGCGACTTCAGCGAACTTTTTATTGTATTTTTATATATTGTAACCGTATTAATGGCACCCGTCAGAGACAATATGAACGATTTACTACAGCTGTTTGTCGAAATAACCTTCTGGGATTTTTATAGAGTGTGTATTTTTTACATTATGCACTTACAAATTGCCACAAGTAAACATAAAGCTTTATGTACACTTCTGCGGTGTTTTATGAGTAGTAGTGTTGCAAAAGAAGTATCTTTATGCCTCTTCTAGCAATTGGATGCTGAACTTGCATTAAGACAGAGTTTAGTAAGTGGATTTGCGACTTCAGCGGACTTTTTAATGTATTTTTATATATTGTAACCGTATTAATGGCACCCGTCAGAAACAATATGAACGATTTACTACAGCTGTTTGTCGAAATAGCCTTCTGGGATTTTTATAGAGTGTGTATTTTTTACATTATGCACTTACAAATTGCCACAAGTAAACATAAAGCTTTATGTACACTTCTGCATTGTTTTATGAGTAGTAGTATTGCAAAAGAAATATCTTTATGCCCCTCGTAGCAATTGGATGCTGAACTTGCATTAAGACAGCGTTTAGTAAGTGCATTTGTGACTTTAGCGGACTTTTTATTTCATTTTTATATATTTCAACCGTATTAATGGCACCCATCAGTGACAATATGGACTATTTACTACAGCTGTTTGTCGAAATAACCTTCTGGATTTTAGGGAAGCATAACACTTTATGTACAATTCTGCGGTGTTTTACGTGTAGTAATGTTGCAAAAGAAGTATCTTTATGCCTCTTCTAGCAATTGGATGCTGAACTTGAATTAAGGCAGGGTTTAGTAAGTGCATTTGCGACTTCAGCGGGCTTTTTATTGTATTTTTATATATTGTAACCGTATTAATGGCACCCGTCAGAGACAATAATAATGATTTACTACAGCTGTTTGTCGAAATTACCTTCTGGGATTTTTATAGAGTTTGTATTTTTCACATTATCCATTTACAAATGGCCACAGCGAAGCATAACACTTTATGTACAATTCTGCGTTGTTTTACGTGTAGTAGTGTTGCAAAAGAAGTATCTTTATGCCTCTTCTAGCAATTGGATGCTGAACTTGCATTAAGACAGGGTTTAGTAGGTGCATTTGCGACTTCAGCGAACTTTTTATTGTATTTTTATATATTGTAACCGTATTAATGGCACCCGTCAGAGACAATATGAACGATTTACTACAGCTGTTTGTCGAAATAACCTTCTGGGATTTTTATAGAGTGTGTATTTTTTACATTATGCACTTACAAATTGCCACAAGTAAACATAAAGCTTTATGTACGCCACTGCTGTGCTTTACGTCTAGTTGTATTGCAAAAGGAATATCCTTATTCCTCTCCTAGCAATTGGATGCTGAACTTGCATTAAGATAGAAGTTACTAGATGCATTTGCGACTTCAGCGGACTTTTCATTGGATTTTTATATATTTTAACTGTTTTAATGGCACCCATCAAAGACAATATGTACGATTTACTACAGCTGTTTGTCGAAATAGCACTCTGGGATTTTTAAAGAGTGTGTATTTTTCACATTATGCCTTTACAAATGGCCACAGAGAAGCATTACACTTTATGTACATTTCTGCGGTGTTTTACGTGTAGTAGTGTTGCAAAAGAAGTGTCTTTATGCCTCTTCTAGCAATTGGATGCTGAACTTGCATTAAAACAGCGTTTAGTAAGTGCATTTGCGACTTTAGCGGACTTTTTATTGTATTTTTATATATTGTAACCGTATTAATGGCACCCATCAGAGTCAATATGAACGATTTACTACAGCTGTTTGTCGAAATAGCCCTCTGGGATTTTTATAGAGTGTGAATTTTTCACATTATGCACTTACAAATGTCCACAAGCAAACATAAAGCTTTATGCACACTTCTGCGGTGTCTTACGTGTAGTAGTATTGCAAAAGGAATATCCTTATGTCCCTCCTAGCAATTCGATGCTGAACTAGCATTAAGATATAGTATAGTAAGTGCGTTTGCCACTTCAACGGACTTTTATTTGCAGTTTATATATTTTAACTGTATTAGTGGCACCCATCAGTGACAATATGAACGATTTACTACAGCTGTTTGCTGAACTAGCTCTCTGAAATTTTTATAGTGTGTGTATTTTTCACATTATGCACATACCAATGGACACAGAGAAACATAAAGCTTTACGTACAATTTTGCGTTGTTTTTCATGTAGTAGTATTGCAAAGGAAATATATTTTTGCCCCTCCTAGCAATGGGGTGTTGAACTTGCCTTGAGACCGCGTTTAGTAAGTGCATTTGCGACTTCAGCGGACTTTTCATTGCATTTTTATATATTTTAATCGTATTAATGGCAGCCATCAGAGACAATATGAACGATTTACTACAGCTGTTTGTCGAAATAGCCTTCTGGGTTTTTTATTCAGTGTGTATTTTTCACAATATGCACTTACCAATTGCCACGAGGAAACATAAAACTTCTGCGGTGTTTTATGAGTAGTAGTATAGCAAACGAAATATCTTTATGCCCCTCTTAGCAATTGGATGCTGAACTTGCATTAAGACAGCGTTTAGTAAGTGCATTTGTGACATTAGCGGACTTTTTATTGTATTTTTATATATTTTAACGGTATTAATGGCATCCATCAGTAACAATATGAACGATTTACTACAGCTGTTTGTCGAAATAGCCTTCTGGTATTTTTATAGAGTGTGTATTTTTCACATTATGCACTTACCAATGGCCACAGAGAAACATAAAGCTTTATGTACAATTTTGCGTTGTTTTTCATGTAGTAGTATTGCAAACGAAATATATTTATGCCCCTCCTAACAATGGGATGTTGAACTTGCATTGATACCACGTTTAGTAAGTGCATTTGCGACTTCCGCGGACTTTTCATTGCATTTTTATATATTTTAATCGTATTAATGGCAGCCATCAGAGACAATATGAACGATTTACTACAGCTGTTTGTCGAAATAGCCCTCTGGAATTTTTACAGAGTGTGTATTTTTCACATTATGAACTTACAATTGGCCACAAGGAAACATAAAGCTTTATGTACACTTCTGCGGTGTTTTATGTGTAGTACTGTTGCAAAAGAAGTATCTTTATGCCCCTCCTAGCTATTGGATGCTGAACTTGCATTAAGACAGTGTTTAGTAAGTCCATTTACGACATCAGCGAACTTTTCATGGTATTTTTATATATTGTAACCGTATTAATGGCACCCATCAGAGACAATATGAACGATTTACTACAGCTGTTTGTGGAAATAGCACTCTGGGATTTTTATAGAGTGTGTATTTTTCATATTATGCATTTACAGATGGCAACAGGGAAGCAAAAAGCTTTATGTATACTTCTGCGGTGTTTTACGTGTAGTAGTATTGCAAAAAAAGCCTCTTTATGCCCCTCCTAGCAATTGGATGCTGAACTTGCATTAAGACAGCGTTTAGAAAGTGCATTTGCGACTTGAGCGGACTTTTTCTTGAATTTTCAATATTTTAACAATATTAGTGGCCCCATCAGACACAATATGAACGATTTACTACAGCTGTTTGTCGAAATAGCCCTCTGGGATTTTTATGGAATGTGTATTTTTCACATTATGCATTTACAAATGGCCACAGGAAACTATAACACTTTATGTACACTTCTGCGGTGTTTTACGTGTAGTAGTGTTGCAAAAGAAGTACCTTTATGCCCCTCCTAGCAATTGGATGCTGAACTTGCATTAAGACAGCGTTTAGTAAGTCCATTTACGACATCAGCGGACCTTTCATTGTATTTTTATATATTGTAACCGTATTAATGGCACCCATCAGAGACAATATGAACGATTTACTACAGCTATTTGTGGAAATAGCACTCTGGGATTTTTATAGAGTGTGTATTTTTCATATTATGTATTTACAGATGGCAACAGGGAAGCAAAAAGCTTTATGTATACTTCTGCGGTGTTTTACGTGTAGTAGTATTGCAAAAAAAGCCTCTTTATGCCCCTCCTAGCAATTGGATGCTGAACTTGCATTAAGACAGCGTTTAGTAAGTGCATTTGCGACTTGAGCGGACTTTTTCTTGCATTTTTAATATTTTAACCGTATTAATGGCACCCATCAGACACAATATGAACGATTTACTACAGCTGTTTGTCGAAATAGCCTTCTGGGATTTTTATAGAGTGTGTATTTTTCACATTATGCACTTACAAATGGCCACAAGGAAATATAAAGCTTTATGTACATTTCTTCGTGGTTTTCTGTGTGTAGTATTATTGCAAAATAAATATCTTTATGCCCCTCCTAGCAATTGGATACTGAACTTGCATTAAGACAGCGTTTAGTATGTGCATTTGCGACTTCAGCGGCTTTTTATTGCATTTTTATATATTTTAACCGTATTAATGGCACCCATCAGACACAATATGAACGATTTACTGCAGGTGTTTGTCGAAATAGTCCTCTGGGATTTTTATAGAGTGTGTATTTTTCACATTATGCACTTACAAATGGCCACAGTGAAGCATATAGTTTTATGTATACTTCTGCGGTGTTTTACGTGTAATAGTATTGCAAAACAAATATCTTTATGCTCCTCCTAGCAATTGGATGCTGAACTTGCATTAAG
The DNA here is from genome assembly GCA_940337035.1 of Agriotes lineatus. Classification (NCBI taxonomy): domain Eukaryota; kingdom Metazoa; phylum Arthropoda; class Insecta; order Coleoptera; family Elateridae; genus Agriotes; species Agriotes lineatus. The sequence goes on from CALNHX010003047.1 coordinate 49,330, forward strand.
ATATCGTTTAGTAAGTGCATTTGCGACTTCAGCGGACTTTTCATTGCATTTTTATATATTTTAACCATATTAATGGCACCCATCAGAGACAATATGAACGATTTACTACAGCTGTTTGTCGAAATAGACCTCTGGGATTTTTATAGAGTGTGTATTTTTTACATTATTCACTTACAAATGGCCACAGAGAAGCATAAAGCTTTATGTACACTCCTACGGTGTTTTACGTGTAGTATATTAATATTATCATTTGTAAGCCTGCTCTGCAGATCTTAGGAGGCTGCTATACTGTGGTGCAGGTTGATTTATAAGAGCTGAATACTATTCATTAAGGGTAAAGCGTCAACTCCTACTCTTGGGCCTCCGCCGCATCCTCTGCAGAGAATAGGAGGCTGCTATACTGTGGTTCAGGTTGATTTGTAAGAGATGAATACTATTCATTAATTCACTCCTACTCTTGCGCCTCCGCAGCAGAGTCAGACACTTCCATGCCTTCAAGCTCTGCTACGGACGGCTTTTCTTTAGCATGTTTAGGGTCCCAGAAAGAGACCCTTAACATGCCCGCATATGCCTTCATGCCGAGTTTCTTCAGAACCGACACGGATTCTGGCGTTTTAACCTTCTTAAGGTGGTAGCCTCGTCCTCAGGTACTCCCGGTATCCAGGCTACCATCTTACTCAGCCTGGGGACGGAGTCCCCTCTAAAAAAAAACGAGTTCGACTCATGTGCCCGTGCTGATCTTACCGACGGTTTATCTTAACCAGGTCTTGGAGAAGGCATCGGAACATGTGACCATAATGATCCCTTGTTCCGTTCTTCTGAAATCGTCGTATTTTGGGTGGAGCCCCTCATTTGGGAGCCCGTCCATGTATTTGCCGAGGGTAAGTTAAATTTCCTCGGCAAGCACCACAGAGATTTGCGACTCCGGGAAGTTTCTCCTAGCAATCTCAACCCTGAGTTCTTTGTTGGCCGCTTGACTGTACGAGAGCCCGGGTCGGACCCTCTTGACGGCTTTCTGTGCACTAGGAGAAGTCTCCTTCTCTGGGCGGCCCCGTTTGGAGCCCCCAGCAGAGAGTGTGACCTTCTCCGTAGCACTAAGTTGGTCTGTGACAGTAGTGCCTCTGGTAAGAAGCTCCTGCTGTGTGCCCGAACCTGTAGACGGGCCTGGTTGGTCACTGGTAACCAACCTAGCCTTCGCCTTCTTACACCGTGTTAACTTAAGTAATAGTTGGCTTGTTATTGAATAGTAATTATATTATGTATTCCATATTCTAAAACAAGAGTTAAGATTTAATATCTAGGTAACAAATGAGAGTTGTTTTTGTAAACAAACTGAATAAACTATTTTCTTCTGACTTTGGGACTTCTAACTCATTTACTCTGCTCTTTTGATATCGAGTAATATAAAATAACCAATAGGTTATGGGCCCAGGTAATCGCTGAGATATTTGTGAAGAGTAAGAAGTTACTGCATTTTTGGAGCCGATTGTCACCTTAGTTTTTGAGGTTATTTTTCTCGTTACATCAAGGTCAGCCCGTTTTTGGATAATAATTTGGATCGAGGCTGAGGAAAAGGTGGACAGGATGAAAGGTTATCATATTCAGAGGTTTGACGTCAAAAATTTCCAACTTTGGAAATATCAGTTAGAAATTATTTTTTGCGCCGAAGGAATTTTGGAAATCGTAAATGGTATAACAAAACGGCCGAAAGCAGCAGGCAGCGAACAGACAACATGGGATGAGGCAAATGCAAAAGCCATGCTCATTATTTCGACAGCGATGGAATTTGATCAACTGCAGGTTGTCATGACATGTGCTAATTCGACGGAAATGTGGAAACGTCTCAAGACAATCCATGAGCAACGTTCAGCGGTAAATAAAATTACGCTAAGCAAAGGTTTTTCAGCTATCAGATGTCAACAACGGACACAATAGCGCAGCACATTAGTCAAGTTGAGTCTCTCGTACAAGCTCTTAATGATGTTGGCGAACCAGTGGGTGAAGTTGACAAGATTGCGAAAATTTTAGGTGGTCTACCAGCCAAATATGGTTCGTTCATAACTGCGTGGGATTCTTGTGCTGAAGAGAGGCAAACATTCGACAATTCGCTTGCTGATGGAGGAACAACGATTATCGCAGGTTGACGGAATGCTTTTGCTGCTGTCAAAGTTGACTAGTCAAAATCAACTAAAAAGGTATCACACAGTATTGAAAAGGATCAAAAGCCAAAATTCGTGAGTAAGAAAAATGTGGAATGTTTTTACGGTCATGCCAAAGGGCACGTTAAGTCTGAATGTTGCAAACTGCAGGCCAAACGTAACGTAGTAAATAATAATAATTTCGAGCACTCCGCTTTTAGTGCGGAAATAAGAAATATTTCAGTATCAGGTTGCGAAGATGTTTGGTTGGCTGATAGTGCAGCATCAAGACATATGACATAGCATAGAGAATGGTTTACATCATTCAAATCGATTCAAACTGGCGATGTGTCAGTACAGATTCGTGACAATTCCTTTGTTAGAGCAGAGGGCATAGGAACTGTTGAGGTTATGTCACTAATCAACGGAAAATGGCTGTCTCGAACCCTTGAAAATACATTGTATGTACCAAAATCAAAGAAAAACTTATCTTCAGTGGGAGCAGTCACACAAAAGAAGTTTAAGGTCATTTTTGATGATGACAAAATAGAAGTAAGAAATTCTAACCTAATTATAGCTGGAATCAAGACAACAAATCAATGCTACAGGATGTTGTTTAAACTTCCAGTATGGGAAGAAGCTAATTCAGCTTCGACAATACTCTGGCATAAGAGGTTAGGTCATGTTCATTTTTAGGCATTGAAAAACATGGCGGACGAGCGTTTCTTCAATGCCAACGACGTCACTGGGAGGTGCGGATTACTATATTGTCTTCAAGGATGATTGCACGTCGTATAGGTTTGTGTATTTTCTCAAAAATAAAAGTGATGTTTTATCAGTATTTTTGGAATGTCAAAAGTTGATAGAAAAGTAGACAGGCAACAAAGTTAAGTTTTGAGAAGCGACAATGGAACCGAATATGGCAATCATCAATTCAAAAACTATTGTAATGAAAATGGAATTATTCAAGAAACTACGAGCCCTTACACACCACAACAGAACGGTCGAATTGAAAGAGACAATAGGTCCATTACTGAAAGCGCTCGAACGATGTTGCTTGATTCAACTCTATCTTCGGAAATGTGGGCAGAGGCAGTTAATTGTGCGGCATACATTCTGAATCGGCGACCTTGCAAGGCAAGACAACAAAACTCCATATGAAAAATGGTTTGGTAAGACACTATCTCTAACGCACATGAAGAAATTTGGATTAGTGGCCTTTGTACATACTCCAAAGCAGTTCAGATCCAAATGGGAAAGCAAGTCAAAAAAGATGATTATGGTTGGGTATGATGGATACAGTCCGAATTACAGACCTTTCAACCCACAGACTAAGAAAATTACCATTTCACGCGACGTCACATTTAATGAAGAATCGACGGATCAAGATTTACACTCTGGAAAGAGTTATATCCAATTTGAGTGGCCTGATACACAGTTGGAAGAAGAGAGATACAAGCGGAAGACATTCAAGAGGAATTTGAGGATGCTGTAGACGATAACAGAGGTATGAATCTAAGAGCTAGAAACGCAACACGGCAACGAATTCGTTTTCGGGATCCTATAACTTTGCTCGCTTAGCAGTCATCAGTGAACCACAGTGCTTCGAAGAAGCGATGGCATCTGATGAATCATCACAGTGGATGCAAGCAATGCAAGAAGAAATGGCTTCGTTGAAGAGTACCAATGTCTGGGAACTAGTGCCATTACCTAATGATCGAAAACCTGTTGGCTGTAAGTGGGTTTACCGAATTAAGCAAAAATCAGATGGATCTATTGATCGATTCAAGGCAAGTCTATGTGCTAAAGGTTATTCACAAGGAGACTTTTGCACCCGTTGTTCGGTACGATTCGGTTAGAGTTCTCTTGGCTTTGGCAGCTACAAAGAACATGGAAATAAAGCAATTCGACGTGAACACTGCCTTCCTTAATGGAGATTTAAATGAAGAGATTTTTATGACACAGCCGAAAGGCTTTACTTCAGAAAACCCCAATTTAGTTTGCAAATTACGGAAAAGTTTATATGGACTTAAACAGTCACCACGATGCTGGAACCAAAAGTTTGTATACTTTCTCACGATGTTTGGTTTCAGGCAATTAAACGCAGACAATTGCGTTTTTTGCACAAAAATTGAAGATATGGATGTTTATATGGCGTTGTACGTAGACGACGGGCTTTTACTCTGTAAATCATTAAACATTCTTGACAGAATTTTATCGGAACTGGGATCGACCTTTGAAATTACTGTTGGCTATGGTAAATACTTCTGTAGACTGGAAATACAACGAGATCACGAGAAAAAGGAAATCCGTATAAGTCAACAGGGGTACATCAGTCGCTTACTGCTGAAATTTAACATGGGTGATTCTAAATCAAGTTCCATTCCTTGTGTACCTGGAGTCACGCTTCACATTGGACAATGTCCTGCTGATGATCAAGAAGCAAAGTAGATGAGGAACAAGCCATACCGTGAAGCAGTGAGTAGCCAAATGTTCGCTGCAACAGCATCACGGCCTGATATCATGATTGCCGTGAGCCAAGCCAGTAGGTTTTTAAATAATCCTGGATTGGAACATTGGACGGCTGTTAAAAAATGTTGAAATATCTGCAAGGTACCAAAGACATGACAATCGGGTACAAAGCAAATCATGTCGAGTTGGTTGTTTACTCAGATGCCGACTTTGCTGGGGACAGTGACACACGTCGGTCAACCACTGCCTATGTGAATCTGTTAGAAAACGGTCCTGTTACTTGGTCTTCACATAGACAAAAATGCGTAACCAAATCCACAACGAAGGCTGAGTATATTGCAGCTTCAGACGCAGCAACGGAAGCAATGTGGCTACGCAACTTTCTACGAGAAATTGGTATCAGTGGAGAGGAGCCAACCAAGCTCTATGTGGACAATCAAAGCGCCATACGTTTGGTCAAAAACGTAGATCACCACAAACGTACAAAACACATTGATATCAAATACCACTACATTCGCGAACGGGTTGATGATAAAGACATTGAAGTTTGTTATGTTGGTTCGGAAAATCAACTGGCAGATTTCTTCACAAAACCGTTGACCCGAGATAAATTTGTATTAAATCGGAACGCCTTAGCACTTGTTCAAAATACATTCAATATACAAGAGTGAGAGTGTTAACTTAAGTAATAGTTGGCTTGTTATTGAATAGTAATTATATTATGTATTCCATATTCTAAATCAAGGGTTAAGATTTAATATCTAGGTAACAAATGAGAGTTGTTTTTGTAAACAAACTGAATAAACTATTTTCTTCTAACTTTGGGACTTCTAACTCATTTACTCTGCTATTTTGATATCGAGTAATATAAAATAACCAATAGGTTATGGGCCCAGGTAATCGCTGAGATATTTGTGAAGAGTAAGAAGTTACTGCATTTTTGGAGCCGATTGTTACCTTAGTTTTTGAGATTATTTTTCTCGTTACATCAAGGTCAGCCCGTTTTTGGATAATAATTTGGATCGAGGCTGAGGAAAAGGTGGACAGGATGAAAGGTTATCATGTTCAGAGGTTTGACGGCAAACATTTCCAGCTTTGGAAATATCAGTTAGAAATTATTTTTTGCGCCGAAGGAATTTTGGAAATCGTAAATGGTATAACAAAACGACCGGAAGCAGCAGGCAGCGAACAGACAACATGGGATGAGGCAAATGCAAAAGCCATGCTCATTATTTCGACAGCGATGGAATTTGATCAACTGCAGGTTGTCATGACATGTGCTAATTCGACGGAAATGTGGAAACGTCTCAAGACAATCCATGAGCAACGTTCAGCGGTAAATAAAATTACGCTAAGCAAAGGTTTCTCAGCTATCAGATGTCAACAACGGACACAATAGCGCAGCACATTAGTCAAGTTGAGTCTCTCGTACAAGCTCTTAATGATGTTGGCGAACCAGTGGGTGAAGTTGACAAGATTACGAAAATCTTAGGTGGTCTAAACTTGATATCGAGTAATATCAAATAACCAATACATCGTCTTCTTTCTGCACCGCAACGCTTTCTCTTAGTAAGAGGCCCTTTTTGCGATGCAGTGTCGGTTTCTGAGGAGGGCCCCGAAACGGTTCCCTCCTCATTAGGTAGTACTGGAGGGGCTCCAGTAGAAGAGCACCCTCCTGAGGTGGTCAGAGTAGAACCTGCAGCAGATCCCACCTCTGAAGGAGGGTTAGGGTTTTTAATAATGTCATCCATAATTAATCCCACGAGTAGTCAGAAAAGGAGCTCCGCTCCTGCAGAGCTTGTTGCAGGAGTAGGGCTAAGGGGTTATGGAAGGGCGCCAGGTATTCCATGGGCATCGTTCGAGGCACTGTAACCTTGTGCCATCCAGCTCTCGGCACAATAGCTTCCACCTTAGCTTGTGGTTAGTTTATCGACTTCCCGGTCTAGATCGGAAGGGTTTAGTTTAAACAGGGCCACCGCGGAAAGGATGCAATCTCAGATCACATAGTGTAGGACTACCCAACGGTCTTGAAAGGCCGGAAACGAAAAGTGCAATACTTCCAGAGCTTCCCTGTGGGCTGCCTTCTGCCAGGGGACATAATTAAATGTCAGCCCTGATGTCCGGTAGCCCACTCGATACTGGTACATTTAGAACAAACCACAAGTGCACACAAAGCGTTATATTTCGCTGTGCCCATGCGCATGTTCATAATCAGAAAAATATACACTTTTAAAAAATCACAGGTTGGTATTTCGTCAGCTTGCTGTAGTAGATCGTTCATATTGTCACTGATGGGTGCCATGAATACGGATAAAATATAATAAAATGCAATGAAAAGCCCGCTGATGTCAAAAATGCACCTATTAAACGTTATCTTAATGTAAATTCAGCATCCAATTGCTAGAAGGGGTAGAAAGATATTTCTTTTGCAATACTAGTACAAGTAAAACACCGCAGTAGTGTAGATAAAGCTTTATGTTTCCCTGTGGCCATTCGTAAGTGCATAATCTGAAAAATACACACTCTATAAAAATCCCAGAATGCTATTTCGGCAACCAGCTGTAGTAAATCGTTCATATTGTCACTGATGGGTGCCATGAATACGGATAAAATGTAATAAAATCCAATTAAATGTCCGCTGAAGTCGCAAATGCACTTATTAAACGCTATCTCAATGCAAATTCAGCATACAATTGCTAGAAGGGGTAGAAAAATATTCCTTTTGCAATACTAGTACACGTAAAACACCGCAGTAGTGTTCATAAAGCTTTATGTTTTCCTGTGGCAATTCGTAAGTGCATAATCTGAAAAATGCACACTCTATAAAAATCTCAGAGTGCTATTTTGGCAACCAGCTGCAGTAAATCGTTCATATTGTCACTAATGGGTGCCATGAATAGATGAATACGGATAAAATATAATAAAATGCAATTAAAGGTCCGCTGAAGTCGCAAATGCACTTATTAAACGCCGTCGTAATGCAAATTCAGCATCCAATTGCTAGGAGGGGCATAAAGATATTTCTTTTGCAATACTGGTACACGTGAAACACACCATAATTGCACATAAAGCTTTATGTTTCCCTGTGGCCATTCGCAAGTGCATAATCTAAAAAATACAATCTATAAAAATTCCAGAGTGCTATTTCAATCACGTTGGTCCAACCAGTTAATAAAGATTACCGGATGAACAATGCACGCTTTTATTGATAAAGCTCAGACTAGACTAAAGTGAAAGAAATCTATTCAAAAAGTCGCAGAAGCCACTACTTCCCCTTTAGGAAATGTAGACTGAAAGAGATATTTACTGTTGAATAAAGCAATTAATTACAAGCTGTTTGTTTAGGTAAGTCTTATCTTTTTGTATTTATTCATTTGCATGGATTACTGATTTTAGGTTCCTCTGCTTATTAACCACACGAACACTGCAGATGTTCTACTGCTTATGGCAAAATTACTTCCAACTGTACTGCTAGGCTATGCACATTAAAACCAAGTATCTCAGTGTAGTCCACGCTCGGGAAACCTGAAGACCCTAGTTGGGTTCAAGCACCAACGCAATGAACTCCTCAGTCCAGTTCTTCTGCCAGCAACAAGATACCTTCGCATACAAACTCCACCAATGGCCCAGATTAGCATTCAGTCACAAACCACTTAATTACATATATGGTTTATGCGTTAATTTATATCTCTTAATATAACCATAAATAAAACACCACTCAACTTGATTAATGGTTTTTTATTCGGTTTACATATGAAAACCAACCCCAACAATATTTTCTTACCCTTTCAAATTGTAATTTTTTAACTTGTCATATTTTTTAATAACTATTCTCTACGAACTGGCATCTCATTTATTTTACATCCACTTAATACTAGATCCCATTTAATGTTTGTAAATGTCAACCGTTTAACAGTTATTCACTTAAATTTTAATGTTTCTTTTAAGTTCACACTTTAAATCTTGCGGACGCCGGCTTCTCCCAATGCTGCAGGTAAATACAGGCTGGCCTTCAGAGCGCGAGCTATGCGCTACGCTCGGGTTATGCCGTTAGGGTTGTAAGTAGTAGTTTTAATAACGTCGGTGCCGGCTTGGAAAAATTCACTGCAGGGAGCTATAGCGTCCTCCGAGCGAATCAGACCTGGGGATTTCTTTATGGGAGTCTCATCGATGAGCCTTAGTAGCCCTCCTGACGGGTCTAGGTGTAGGTTAACGGACAGGAACGTCGTTGATGAGCCTTTAGTAGCCCCCTTCACTACGAGTCTAGGTGCAGGATAACTGGCAGGAATTCCCTCAAAGAGCCTACAGGCCTTCCTGAATAGAATTAAGTTAGGAAAAAGTTTCAGCAAAATTCTGTCCTATAATGGCTTCGCTTCCTCTTTATATAGCCCTAGCTGGCGTAATCAGCGGCTCAATCTAGTTTATTGGAGTAGGAGACTTTTCCATCGAATGCGCGGCGGTAAACTTGCGTCGGTCCGCGGTGGCGTCACTTATCGCTGTTTGCACGGCCAAAGATGCAGCGCTCAGATTTCTAACGTGTTTCAAGCCATGGGAGAATGCGTGAATTAATTTTTAATTATCGAAAATCGCGTTCGAGCTGGGCGAAACGTTACAATGTTTATCTTTATTGAATGTGAAACCGTCTTATATTGATCTAAAAGCAATCAGTTAACATTCCTCTTCAGCTACTTGTCTCTCAAATGCTACCTACTTCAAATGTAAGTCAACTACATTCAACTAAAACCCATTTAACACTTATCTTGACATATAATTCATACTTTTATAAAAAAAATATAATTGTTTAATAAAACGCTAATAATAATAAAAATAAATTATATCTCCTTTTCTTATTAATAGTATTGTTATTAGGAGTAAAAGTGATATTTTGTGTGGCGATACCGGACGCGTCCGGGCGAGGAGATATACAATTTATTTTTGTTTTACTAAAAAATTATTTTTTTATATTAAAATTTTTAACAATTAAACCATAACCAATTGTTTATTTAATTATTTTTAAAACATAACTGATGGATTAAACAGAACCGCTTGCGAGTACAATATCATAGAAATATCTATGTGAGATACCATAATCACGGCAAAGTTTACAACCAAACTGTTTCAATTCCAATTTTATTCGTCAATCGCTTTCATCTGAAGAAATTGATTTTACTTATCAAAGCAAGCATTATGAATAACTTTTTCTGGCAAGTTTCTTTAAAAACCAATTTATCTGAAAAATAACTTTTTCCTAAAAGTACTCAAATATTTGCAAAAAACTATAGTTTTACATTCTGGACAGCTTTTTTAATATTTTGCTGTATTTAGAACAGAAAAAGGCATTTTACCTTAATAGAAAATGCTTTTTATCTACCACCAGGGTGAAGCACAACTGAATTTACCTTTCAACTATAAGCTTGGCAGTATTCTGGTCAGCGAGCCTGTACAGCACTAACGGACCTACCTTTCAAAAACTCACTTGAACAAGAGAAACGGCGTAATAAACGGTAAGCAGACCTAAAATATGCTCATGTGAACCCATTGAGGAAAAGTGAAGCACAACTGAATTTACCTTTCAACTATAAGCTTGGCAGTATTCTGGTCAGCGAGCCTGTACAGCACTAACGGACCTACCTTTCAAAAACTCACTTGAACAGCTGGCCAAACTCCTTTTACACTGTAAAATACAATACACAAATTGCACACACAATAACAAAAAAAAACACAGTTAAAATAGACATGAAATGTATTAGCAACATATTTGGATATATAAATGCACATAAAAATATGAAATGGGTTAGCAAACAGTTGTTAGGTGAATTGCGTAACGTCTTAATCTATTAAAATATTCGGTAAACTATCGAAATACTGAATAAGACAGTATTCAACTAAACAAGTTGCAGTTGTGACACATTACAAACGCTACTATGTAAAGTCAAACAGAATCATGTAAACTGACAGTAACTGACGGTCCCGGGTGGTGTAGCTTGAACAAGCGTCCACGTTCGATCAGCACGAAGCCGGACAACTCGGCGCCGCCATCTCGGCGCCGCCACTTCGGCGCCGCCATCTCGGCGCGGGGCCAGCTCGGCGCCGGGACAACTCGGCGCGGAGCCATCTCGGCGCCAGCCAACTCGGCGCGAGGCCATCTCGGCGCCGAATTCAAATTTGAAAACTACATTGTGCACTACGTAAGAAAATTATTTAAAAAAAATAATAGTGATCGCCAAAAAGCTGTCATCAAATGAAAAAAAAAATATTAAGAATTTCTTGGAAAATCAAACACTGACGACCAGAGGTGTTTGCAAAATCGGCCAAACAAAAGTTGTCACGTGACTTCCGTTATCAGTAAAATTGAAATTTTTTAAAAATAATTACGAAACATGCATTTACTAGTTAAGATAGAGACACATTTTACGAAACAAAGTTTTCTGGCCTTGAGATTGTTCAGTCAGCTAAAACTAATCTATATACAGGGTGTTAATTAAGTACGTAGACAAACTTTAAGGGGCGATTCCGTGATCAATTCTACGATAAAAAGTTCATACAAACATGGAACCAAAACGGCTTCGTTCACAAGATACAGGGTGTTGAATTTAAAAAAAAAATTATTTCTTTTTCAAAAATTTGGACAATGCCTAGAGGTATTTTAATGAAACTTGGTGTATGATAGTATTTCATAAAGTGGCATTGTTTCGTCAAAATAAATTTAATTTATTTCCCACAGTGGCGTGCATCGGGGCCACCTAAGTTACTTTATTTTAGAAAAATCTGGTACGCCACTGTTTTTTAGTCAATACGATAAGTTTTTTACCAGGATATAAAGTTTAAAAAAGTAAGCTTTTTTTCATTTACCACTCTTGCGAAATATCAAAACTAACGGAGGTACAAACAAGGTGTTAAAGTTTAAAATTAAGAACTAAAATTACTTAACGAAAATTAAACTAAACTTAATCTAACTTAAATGATATGTTCAAAATTATCAGCATTCGCTTCTACACACACGTTACGCGTATCAGAGCAATGTGGCAGCGGCATTTTGACGACACTCCCAATAAATATTAAGCATACCGTAAAATCGGGTGACTTTGCACGTTTTTGGCGTATTTTTGCCAATATCTTTTTTATTTTTGCACCAATGTTTGTGAGCTTCAAGTATGTTATATTTTTGCATATATGGAATGCATAGACGTCATCAAAGTCTTACAAAATTAATCGGAAATATATTATTAAAAATTTTTAAATCGTGCGCAAAGTCATCCAACGATAGTGTGACTTTGCAAACGCATAAGATTTGACGATTTCTGTATTTTAAACCCTTCCCAGGGTGACTTTGCACCTGTAAAAATGTTTTTAAAAAGTTTTGAAGAATTTCTGCCGTTTTTCTCAGAAAAATATCACGTTTTTTAGCAAATAAACTTTATTTTATAAAAATACAAAAATAAATTAACATTCTCCTATAAAACAAACTGAACACATATATTTTGAATTTCTGTATAGTTTCCCCTTCCTCATTTAAGTAAGATTTTATTATCATTTTAAGGTCGAAAACGATTAATGGTGCCCCAAACTCTGCAGTTGTTATCAAAACATCCACAAAGTGTTGTTCCTCAATCTCTGTTAATACTGTTTGACCACCTGGTGCACCAGGATGTTTTCCACTTCTTTTATAATATAACGTAAGTAGTAAATGCATCCCGGAAGGTCATCTCTTTACGAACTGTCCGGAGCGCAGTCACCACATCCTCCTCAGTGTAGTTCTGGTAATGTCGCGCTCCAATTTTTTTTTGTACTTTCTAGGCATTTTTCTGCAATAAAAAGCAAAAAAAGACAATACAAATATTGATTTACTATAATAAAAACCTATAAAACTGACTATGCAAAGTCACCCCACAAAAAACAGAAAGTGCGTCATTTTATAAATAAATTGCAAAACTCGATGAAACGTTGTAAATTAATTTTGATTTATTTTTTTACTAATGCCAAAATATATAAGCACTCTATATCCAAGTCCCTGATTGTGCAAGACATTTGTATAATTCTCCAGATCCCTTAGCATTTCACTTATTAAATTTTATGAAAAAACACTTCGGTACTTACTCGCAGAGTTCTTGCCGCCAAACGTCCACAACGACTCCACACCACGTCTGGGTACGCACTGAACCTGTTGGAAGACATAGCTGCACCCATAGGTGTCTAGCAATACTACCAACCCCAAAAAAATATGAAAAATATAAATATCTCTTTTTTTGCAAACTCACCCACCATTGCAAAGTCACCCGATTTTACGGTATTCACTCATTCATTATTTTCATAAACATGAGCCATTATTGTATCAATAACATTAAGAAAATTCCAATGGAAAACTAGTTGACAGGTCATTGCTTGACAACAGAGATAAACAAAAATAAAATTGTCCAGCCGCCTTTGCGCCAAAGTTTAGTTTTTAATTTAAAACTCTAACACCTTCGTTAGTTTTCATATTTCGGAAAAGTGGTAAATAAAGAAAAATCTTATTTTTTTAGCTTTATTTCCTGGTAAACGGAAAGAATCAACTTAAAAATCACCCTGTATATAGTGTGTCTGGAAAATACGTGTACAACGAAACATCACAAGTTTCTTTGCCCAAAATATGATTATTTAACTCAGCTTACCTATATACAAAGTTGCTTAGTTGAGCCGCTAGAGGGCTTTAAAAATGATTAACTTTTTTAAATGTTTCAACCTCCTGTATAATCACTACAATTTTTTTTAAATAGTTACTTTAATTTAGAAGCTATTTCCTCTCTTACAATATTTTAGTTGGGTGATCGGTTGAGCCACAAAAAATATTTTCTAAATCGCTACAAACCTAGTGTTAAGTTACAATTACTGATTCAGGCTTGTAGAAATTTAGAAAATATTTTTTGTGGCTAAACCGTGTACCGAACTAAAATTTTGTAAGAGAGGAAATAGCTTCTAAACTGAAGTAGCTATTCACAAAAAAACATTGGTTGTGATTATACAGGGGATTAAAAAAATGTGAATGGATAATTTATTATGACGTTTTTAAACACCCTGTAATTTTCGAAATTGAGGTTTATTCCACAAAAAGCTGTAGTTTATTGGTACAAACGCATGGCCAAAAAATTAATAAAATCTATCAGATTTTTCGACTTACTTGAAAAAATTTAAGAAAGCTAATCATTTTTGAAGACTAAGCAACTTTGTATATAGGTAAGTTGAGTTAAATCATAATATTTTGGGTCAAGGAACTTTTTTGGGGTTCAGCCCTGCTTGGTTAAAAGCGAATTTCGAACAGCATTTCAGTTTTGAAAAATCAAGTATGCCTTCAAAGTTTTCAAAAAACCTATTTTACTGTAGAGTAGCGTGCCTTTTATGTAGAAAATACGACAAAAAGTTATTAAGAAAAATTGTTTAGAATCAACATCTAGGCTCCTATACCAAAATTTCAACATCCCTGGCCAACTTTGATCTCTCACATTGTCTTTTATGTTTAGGTCCCATCTCAAAGAACTTTACTTTTAACAAAAACTGCTATGGAAAAACAAATATTTTTAACAAAGTTTTTTATTTCATAATAAATTTCAATGCTTGTTTCGTAATTATTTAAAAAAAATGTAAAATTTTACTCATAACGAAAGTCATGTGACAACTTTTGTTTGGCCCATTTGTAATCACTTTGCAATTACCTCTGGTCGTTAGTGTTTGATTTTCCAAGAAATTCTAAATATTTTTTTTCATTTGATGCCAGCTTTTTGGCGATCACTTTATTTATTATTTGTTTATAATAATTTTCTTACGTAGTGCACACTGTAGTTTGCGAATTTAAATTCGGCGCCGAGATGGCCTCGCGCCGAGTTGGCTGGCGCCGAGATGGCTCCGCGCCGAGTTGTCCCGGCGCCGAGCTGGCCCGCGCCGAGATGGCGGCGCCGAAGTGGCGGCGCCGAAGTGGCGGCGCCGAAGTGGCGGCGCCGAAGTGGCGGCGCCGAAGTGGCGGCGCCGAGATGGCGGCGCCGAGATGGCGGCGCCGAGTTGTCCTAGGACCCCGATCAGCAGAGTTAAGCAACGCCCTTTCTGGTCAGAACTTGGATGGGAGTTCCACGGCTGCATCTCTCGGCGCCTCGTGATACGGCTGTCACGGAAAAAGTTGGTCCCGGCGGTCATAACAACATCATGGCAGTCGTTAGTGGGGTTGGAAGTCCCCATAAATGCACAGCGACGCCTATAATTGGCCTAACGGCTGTTGGCTGAGTGCGATATAAATAAATAAATAAATAAACAAAAATGAATTGTAATGACAGGTAGACAACTAGGTATTATGATTTGACAATTCAAAATATGCAGACAATAAGAGTTACAACGTCCGCAATGATACGTCAACTGTCCGATACTTCGGCAAATCACCCTGTACACTTTAAAAGCGCACTGTAAAATCTAATACAACATCTGGTACCTTTAAAGAAACTTGGCTAGCGGTAATTTGTTGTCCCATGCTGCTGCACTCGGTCGCTTTCCAAACTCTGTAGAAGATACGTGAGGAAGACTGCACCATAACGGGAAGCTGCTGGCTGAGCGGAACCATGGGGCTATAATCCTCTACTGAAGGTGATCTCGAAGCTCGCATGAAATTGGCAGAACGACAGGAATGATAAGTGATTGCTTCGCGAAACAATGATAAGCCGCTAATCAGTTTCCACAGATAAAAACGACAATACCCAGTTCGCACAGCGACGAAAGATACCACGTGCAGTTTATACAGAGTCCCAAAATGCAAACACAATACTTAATGTACGGAACAAAACAGGCGGTACACATCACACACACCAAGGTACGACCGTTAGGCGTTAAAACAGCACAAATAAACAAAACGTCCCAAACCCTCGCTTACGCGAACCCCGAAAGGCGGCACGGCGGGACGCATGATCTCACAAACCAACTATTGCTTCAGACGCCTGGATCGATTCTGCAAGACCGAAACCGGGACACACAGAATACGCGCGCTTAAAACCGTTGGCTGTAAGCGAACAACTCGAGATGATTAAATTCAGGCGGAATAATTCGAAAAACGCATATACAAGTGGGTTCGTAATTTATAAAATGAAGCTAACTAGCCATACGTTCATGGAAACTAAAAATGTCCTCACAAATTTTTCTTTAATTATATTTCTTGTTGCATCGATCTGGTGACATACTGGAAGTAACTAACTAAAACTATAAAAACTGATCAACTGGAAGGTTTTTCTTATTCATGAATCCTCATATGTCTAACTAAATGATCTTTCCGTGTTGCTTTGTAACCACAAACAGAACAACTAAAAGGCTTTTCTCCTGAATGTGTCCTCATATGTGTAACTACATGAATTTTTTGCGTTGCTTTGAATTCACAAACAGAGCAACTGTAAGGTTTTTCTCCTATATGATTCTTCATATGTCTAACTAAATGATCTTTCCGTGTTGCTTTGTATCCACAAACAGAACAACAGAAAGGCGTTTCGCCTGTATGTGTCCTCATATGTGTAACTAATTGAATTCTTCGTGTTGCTTTGAATTCACAAACAGAACAAATATAAGGCTTTTCTCCTGTATGTTTTGTCATATGTATAACTAAAGCACGTTTTTCAGTTGCCTTGTATTCACAAACAGAGCAACTAAATGGCTTTTCGCCGGTATGTGTCCTCATATGTGTAACTAATTGAACTTTCTGTATTGCTTTGAATTCACAAACAGAGCAACTATAAGGTTTTTCTCCTGTATGTGTCCTCGCATGTACAACTAACTTACTTTTTTCTGCTGTTCTGTATTCACAGGCAGAGCAACTGTAAGGTTTTTCTCCTGTATGAGTCCTCATATGTGCAACTAAACGGCTTTTTACAGTTGCTTTGTATTTACAAACAGAACAACTATAAGGCTTTTCACCAGTATGTGTCATCATAGTATGTACAACTAAAGCCCCTTTGACAGTTGCTTTGTATTCGCAAAAGGAGCAACTATAAGGCTTTTCTCCTGTATGAGTCCTCACATGGTTAACTAAATTCCTTTTTGCTGTCGTTTTGAAATTACAAACAGAACAAATGTAAGGCTTTTCTCCTGTATGAGTCCTCATGTGCATAACTAAACCACTTATATCTGCTGTTCTGTATTCGCAGACAGAACAACTGTAAGGCTTCTCTCCTGTATGAGTCCTCATGTGTGTAACTAAATGACTTTTCTGTGCTGTTCTGTATTCGCAGGCAGAACAACTGTAAGGTTTCTCTCCTGTATGAGTCCTCATATGTATAACTAAATGATTTTTTACAGTTGCTTTGTATTCACAAAGTAAACAACTATACGGTTTTTCTACTGTATGAGTTCTCATATGAGTATCTAAATTATACTTCCGTGTTGCTTTGTATCCACAAACAGAACAACTGTAAGGCGTTTCTCCTGTATGTGTCCTCATATGACTAACTAAATGACTTTTATGTGTTGCTTTGTATCCACAAACACAACAACTAGAAGGTTTTCCTTCTCTATCAGTTTGTATCTGTGTAACGAAATTAGTACTTTCGATGCTTTCTTGTTTGACATATAACTTATCAACCCTTTCCTTGCTATCATCCACGTTCTGCGATATAGACGATGCTGCTCCTGTAGAACTATAAGATTTACTATCTGCAGTTTCTTGTTTGATGTTCATCATGTTTGCTCAAATGCCAGAGTTCCTTTTAATGATACCTCAGCGAACGGAGATTAAATTGTTCACACCTACAACAAAAGGAGATTGTCATTAACCTACAATAGAAATTGCAATATGGCAACAATGAGCATTGAACAAGAGAATCCTTATTTTAGTGTAAATTTTAACAGCTTTATATTTTCATATTTTCTTATTGTGTCGTAAATACGAAATTTTACTTGCAAATAGAGCTCAGTGACAAATCAGCCCATTAACATTTTTCAAAATGTAAGTTGTAACTAAGCCTAGAGTAAGCAAAACACGCGATCAGCAGCACTTTTCTTTACAAGCAATGCAAAGAAGAGTGTGGGTTTATAAATGCTGTCGTATTTTAACGAAAAAATTGTGACTACTGTTTGTAGATCTTACGAACAGCCGGTAAGGCGCCTATAAACATTTTTTATGAACATTTTATAAATCAATACGTGCTATTACAAGCCATTAAGTAGTTACAAATTACCTACCCCTTTTTGGGGACAAAACCAACTGTGAAAATTATAGGGGTGTAGCCCTCCTTGACACTGTACAAAATACTGGCAACGGTAATAAGAAACAAGCTTCAACCGATCACGAAGAGGGTAACAGGGGAATACCAGTGCAAATTTAAAAAGAGTTGTTTGGTAATAGACCAAATCTAACATTAAAAGAGATCCAGGCAGCATGTCATTCACATAGAACCGAAATATATGCCTTGTTTATTGACTTCTGGCGAACTTATGACTCAATAAGGAGCAAACTAGAACTAAAAATGCTTATTTTGTGCTTTCTGCCATAGTACATCTTAATTTGCTTTAAATTTTGTAATTTACGTTCAAAAACAACCCATGTCCTAATATTTTATCTTCAATTTCCAGGTTACCTAATTATTTATTGTAGATTTCATTATATTGAAGTGGATACTATTATAATTCATGTGAGTGCCAGACAGGTGTGACGAAAAGGGTACGGATTTGAGGACAAACATAATTTCTCCTGCCCTACAGCCCTTTTTACAAGCATCCAAATTTTAAGGACCACGGCAGTCAATTAGTTGCATCAAATTTAAAAAAGCCAATAATAACTAAAGGGTTTTCCAATAAGAATGATATGATTTTGTAATGATCTAGTAACCATGGTAATAAAGTTATACCTGTCACTAGTTGTTATTTATGTTCACTAAACTCTAACAATTTATTATGGCTAAATACTCGCTCCAAGAACGTTTGGTTATTGCCCAAATATTTTACGAAAATCGTGGTTCTTATGTGAACACTTTTCGCGCACTTCGCGAAACTTTGGTTTAAATAATCGTCCTTCTGTGCTTTCCATTCGTCGCATCGTTAAGAAATTTGAAAGTAATTTTACTCTTCACGATGTAAAAACAACAGTAAGACGCCGAAATGCCAGAACTGTTGAGAATATTGCTGCTGTAAGAGCTAGTGTTGCAGAAGATCCAAATTTATCAATTCCTCATCGTGCTCAAAAGTTAGGACTGAAAAAAACAATTTGACTCCTTTAGATTACTTTTTGTGGGGTTATTTAAAATCTAAGGTTTATGCAAACAGGCCACAAACACTTGATGCTTTGAGATTGAACATTGAACGCTGCATTCGTGAGATTATGCCCGATTTATTGCACAAAGTCGTCGAAAATTGGATTCGTCGAATTCACTCGTGTACACAAAGGCGTGGTGGACATTTAAACGACGTGCTATTCAAAACATAAACGTTATCGATTGTACTTTAAGATAATATAAAAACTGTGGTCATATCTGAAATCATTTCTATTTTATTTCATTTTAAAATCATATCGTTCTTATTGGAAAACCCTTTAGATGGTAAACATCACTAGATGCAGCACTGTACTATGCAGAACATTTTAATGCTTTTAAAGAAATTGTACTTGATTTCTCTGTGTCGACATCGCAATCGAAGAATGTTAAAAGTTCTTGAAAAATAATTACGTCCACTAAAATTTTTGCATTTTAGAATGAACTATAAATTTGTAACCAATTCTGTCAAAAACCTTGAATACAAAGGACTTACAGGCTATTGAAGTAGGTAATTTCCAAACAGTTGCATCAAATGTGTGAGGGAGTAAAGGCAAAATTGTAAATGAAACTAACTTACGTATTGTCAAAGAATAAAAGCTACACATTTTGGAAAAAATATAGCATCTTAGAAGGCAGCATGAGCGATGATGTGGAGATTGAAGTATCATTTATTCGAAAAAATAAGTACGAACCAATTACAAGCGTAAGTATATTTGGAACAACTTTTTGCAATTTTAATAGTTATTTATACGAGTAGCTAAAGTGCTCCTATTTCGCACATGTGAGCTAGTTTAAAGAATGAGGCGAAGGCCATTTTAGTAACTCTCTGTATATTCAAATATAAATAAATACACCACTTGCAGCAAGGTAATAGTATTTTATTTGTTCCTCACTTGTAAACATCAATTTATCAAGTCATTGTATTAATCAAGAAAGTTTATTTTAACAAGTTACTAACTTGTAAAATCTTTTATTCGCAACCATATACGTAACGTTAACATTTCTGACCTCATTTGAGTGGGGGAAGTCGTACATTTCAGCCCGCTACTTCCCGCACTCACTTCCCGCACTTCCCGACCGCTGAGTAGGTAGGGATACTGGGAATCTTGTTGATCCATTCATGCGCGTCGCAACCTGTCGTATCATAATATAATAATTTTTCCAATTATTGTTTAGAATAAAGTGGTTGCGAATAAAATAGTATACAAACCTCGACAGGAAGTTTCCTTAGTCTCGAGATAATAGCTGATTGAGACGCGAAGCGTCTCAATCAGCTAACTAATCTCTCGACAGTAATGAAACACTTCCCATCTCGGGCTGTAATATACTAATACTATACAAGTTAACTGTCAGTTTTACAAGCGTGCTCAAGGATATGACAGGCTCGCCAGTCATCCCAATCCTATCGCCAGTAAAAACTGTTTTACCTTGCTTGTAATGTTAAATTAATAACAGTACACCGCATGACTACATAACAAACAATTGTAAAGTAATGAAACCTAAGAAATTCATGAGAGTATCATAATATATTCTTGGAGCAATTACCCTCCATACTCGATTTTATTTTACAACAGACACAAGATACATTCAAAATAATAATAATATGTTCACAAACTTTCCATGTCTAAAACTACGTGTTGGGTAATTTTAGGTATTTAAAGTCCATACAAATTTCTAATTTTAATTGTTGGCAGGCTGTCAAAACAGTAGTAAACCGTATTCAGATCAAAAATTTTATATAAACAAATCATCTTTACTTTAGTCAAATGCAGGCTTTCACGGCCGTTGTCCACAATGGTACGTTCTTCCAGGTTATGCTTCAAGTTTAAATCGACGACTACGGCATAACCCGGAAGAACCTACCATTATCTTTACTTTAGTGTTACTATTACTTAAGTGAGTGCATTGTTTTATGACCCCCCTAGTAATATCTTCCCAGATTCCAGTAACAATTATTAATATACTTACTTGAAGCCTGTGATGTAAATCTGGGGAACTGGACAAGACATTTCGTCGCTAATGAGTCAGATGCTGTTTTTGGTTCTTGGAGTTTTGTTGTGGTTCTGAAGAGAGAATATTATTACAAATACTGTTAATCAGTTGCTTACTAAAATATGTATATATTGCACCCAGTTATTGTAATTGCCCACTTCATAAACTGTAACCGGATCGTGTAATTTTTTCACAATTTGGACACTTTTTCTGTCCAGTTCATCAAATTTGAAAATGTGTTTCTTCACTTTATGTAATCCTCTAAAATTATAAAATCTGGACAATCATGCACATCATGAATTACAGCAATGTCCTGCTAGTGTAACTGAAGATACAAACAAGCTAAGTTTGCAATAATGTTTGAAATTAAAGATAATTTTTATTCATTACTGGAAAAACACTGATGTAAAACCGAATAAAAAGCCATACACAAGAATAAACAATATCTTCAACTATAATACGCTTCCTGGCTTACTTGATTCACTACATGCCGAAGATGTACAGATGGAAAACGGGGATAACATATCATTAGACGGACTGTACGACAATAACAAGATTATGCAAAATTCCATTTATGTATAACCGGAGCCGCAACAATTGGCCTGATTTTCTTGAAATATTACGTTTTTGTAACAGAAAGGTTTGTTTAGCATTTATTTTTTATTTTAATTGATACCTAGATCAGTATATTGAAAATTATGAATAGGAGCTCATCTCAATGCTAATTATTTTCGTATTTTTTACATTTTAAATAAAATAGCAATTGTGGGTCATATGATTAACTGAATACCGGTAGGTTGCTGTCCACTTATATTAAAAGTGAATCGTGTAAGATAGCAGTGCTACAGTTCATCAAGCGAATGATTATCACATCCAAATTGTATCATTTTCGAAGATTTCATAAAGTACATACATTATCCAAAAAAAATGTCCAAAAGTTCAAATTGTAGCAAAAACATATAATTACAACATCTGATGCTAGTTCCTAAAGTGGATGTCCATTTCATGAATTGAACAATTACACTAGGTGGGTGCGACACATTTACGGATATTGTTGACGGCACTATACATTCCCAACACGGTCGAAAATAAAAACGGTTGGTGTGTACACCTAGAGGATTTGAAAATTGTACAGTTTATTGGAAGCATGTAGTGCACTCAAATTTAAAGTGTATGAAAAACGAATCACGACAGTAAAAGAGTTTAACACAATTAGGTTATATTCTAACAGATACATTTTTTGAAATAATTTAATCTAATTTCTGTACCAGTGCATCATCTAATTTACGACTAGTTAATTGTAGAAATCTCACGCTTCAATTTTCACATATGCGTATTATCACCAATAGTATTAAAACACCGATGCTAACAAAGTTGTACATTGGAAATGCAAATTTACGCCCCACATTAAATCACTCGTTGCCTTATTGATCTACTGAGATGCAAAAGACCTATTCCATAAATATGCAATAAAAAAGAGGTGGAGTTTAATGTTGGCGCCGAATTCAAACAAAGATAATATACGTATAAAAGTACACATACATTTAAATTATGTTCCGTTTGAAAGAAAAATCGAAGAAACTATCAAAGAGCCTGTAAAGCTTATAAATCCAAAATATGAAATATATAAAAATTATGCATTTAATATAAAAACATATATAAAAAATGATAATTGAAGTAATTAGTGCTTTACATTATACGTTATTACTTCTATACATACCACAAATTGTAAATTCATTGATTACCAATTTTATCAATGTAAGCATTTACGTGATTACTGTATGTTAATTCATTAATGCTCATAAATAAATAAAAAATTGGGATACAGTTTAGTTTCTAATGGGAATCCTCTAATTATTTAGAATTTTATGACATCATTTTATCTGTTTAAGTTTTTATGATTATCACAAATGTGAATTTATTTAACAATATGTAGTGGATGTTCGATTTGTCAGAATTCAGTTTAAAAGATAAACTTATTAAATTTTTGTTTATTTGTAGTTTATGGGAAGGCAAAGCTAACATTTAACTGAAATTTTAGATTTTGCAGTGCAATTATACTACTTAACTTAAATTTTATTGTAAACACTAACAATTACACTTGTATATTTACCCAACTTTAACCTCTTGTTATCAATTTTAAAATATTGGAATATGAAATCCTAATAATATAAAAGCTGAACAATGTCAATCATCCTAAGAAAATTTGAAATGTTTACAGTGAAACATTTGTAGAATAATTTAGTAAGTACTACATTAGAAATGTTTTCAAAATTGTTGAGGACAACACTGGAAGCTAGGCAACCTAAAAAACGTCTAAGCACGAAAATACTGGTATAGTATTCCAACCAAAAATTGTAAATCTATTTAAAATCAAGTAAGTACATCATGGAAAGTATAAGTTGGTTTCATACAATCAATACATAATTTTCTAAAGTCAAGCAGCTTTCAAGTAATGGCAGTTGATCTGTAAATTGAACATGTAACTGTTTTGTTAAGGCATTGTAGCATTTTCGAATATTTAAGTAACTATGTATGTACTAGTTGTTTAACTTCAGTTTTTAAAACCGTATACTAGCATAGAAAATGTTGAAAAAACGTATATGTCTTCCAAAATTTCCAAATGCATATGTCAAATTTGAAGGTTATTTACAAAGTGCTGAATAGCAATCAAGCAGTCAGGACTGATTTTAAATAGCTTTCCGATTTGTGGTTGGAATACTCTTTTTATAAGCAAGCTATCTTTTGAATTCGGCACTAAACCCCACCTCGTTTTTATAATTGGTCAGCACGGTGTAAATATTAACGGTTGCTGTCCAGGTCTGCTACTAAGTGACGTTGCTCTAGCTGCTAGAGCAACGTCACTTAGACCGACAAGGACTGACAACGTCGCAGACTGTTCTATGAGTTATCACTGATAGGCCATCGAAATATAAATATAACCTATACTGGTTTCAGGAATAACGTAAACTTGCAGACATTTTTAGGAATTTTTACTTTAAATTTCAAGTCCCTGCGAAGGGTGCTTATTTAAACTTGACCAAAATTCACTAAATGTAGTTTCAAACTGGTTCCCTAAGGTAAACTCAGATGCCAGGGTCAGTTCTACTCAAATGTATAACACAGGAATAACAGATATTGAAATAAAGTGTATATTATGTTTAACTAGATACAAAATAATTCTTAATTAAAGAAATGTACATAATATTACAAGACAACATTCTCTCGGCAGAGTGGTTCAGCGTTTCGATAATTCTGGACGCTCGGTTGCCCAAACGGCATGCTGGTTTTACCCGGTTGCTATCTCTGGACCATCTAGCAGTATTCACGAAGAGGAGAGGCGCGGATGATCGTAATTCCGATGTAGTTGAGCTGGAAGCAATAGTTCTGAAATAACTACCTGGTGTCTTAAAATAAATTACATCTAGTATGCTTTGCATTTCCCATAAGGCCATACCAATAATTAGGTAACCGGGAAATTGAAAATAAAATGTTTGGACATGGGTGGTTTTTAACGTAAATTACAAAATTTAAAGCAAATTAGGATGTACTATAGCAGAAAGCACAAAAGAAGCATGTATTAATGTGGATGGGATTTCTAGTTCTACTACTGATTCAAATAGTTTGCTCCTTATACTATAATAAAAAATCGTTGCTCTCTTTCTTTCTTTGTATGTTCATATCTTTGTTCGCTATCTCCTCCGAAGATACTGGACCGATTAAGTTGTATGATGGCTTAAAAGTTTGCCAATTTTTAGACTTAGATCGTAGGCCGGTTTTTATTTTCAAAAAAGTACGAAAATGTTTTAATTTAATTAAATCTTCTAAGCAGCGGAGCGTCTGTCGCCGTAGGCTGCGGTGGACAGCTGCTGTGTCCATGTGCTGTTAGCTCGGGTGATTCACTATGTTCATATAACATAATAGCAGCGCATTATTCAAACAAGCCAAGTTGGTCTAGGGGTCGAATCATATATTTATACTACTATATTGCTAGTAGGACCTGGGAACGCGCGTAAACATTACGGCGCCGACATAGTCTCACTCGTCGTACTGCGCGTCTCGTGCGCATGCCTGAGAATTTGGACTCGGCCTTTAGAAGCGAATTTTAAACTTGACCGTGAGGTTCACTACCCCCCCGCACAGCTCACCAAATACATCGAAGAGTTGGTTGTCTGTCTCACTTACGGTGGCTGTGACATCCCCACTTACACTCACTAGCAATACAGTAGTTATTAAATATATGGGTAGAATGCACGCCTGCTACGCGGGCGGCCCGGGTTCGATTCCCGGCCGATGCCACCTTTTTTAATTTTTTTTTTTAAATTAATCTCTCTCTTAAATTAGCGAACCGAAGCGTAGTTCGGGTGACTCACTAGTTGAGTCATAAGCTCGCCAGATGTCAATAAACAATGCATATATTTCGGTTCTATGTTCATTGCATGCTACCTGGATCTCTTTTAATGTTAAGATTTGGTCTATTACTAAACAACTATTTTTAAATTTGCCCTGGTATTCCCTCTGTGCGATCGGTTGAAGCTTGTTTCTTATTACCGTTGCCAGTATTTTGTACAGTGTCAAGGAGGGCTACAACCCTATAATTTTCACTGTTGGTTTTGTCCCCAAAAAGGGGTAGGTAATTTGTAACTACTTAATGGCTTATATAACATAAACACGTATTGATTTATAAAATGTTCATAAAAAATGTTTATAGGCGCCTTACCGGCTGTTCGTAAGATCTTGAAACAGTAGTCAAAATTTTTTCATTAAAATACGACAGCATTTATAAACCCACACACTTCTTTGCATTGCTTGTAAAGAAAAATGCTGCTGATGGCGTGTTTTGCTTACTCTAGGCTTAGTTACAACTTACATTTTGAAAAATGTTAATAGGCTGATTTGTCACTTGAGCTCTATTTGCAATTGATATTCGTGTTTACGAGACAATAAGAAAGTATGAAAATATAAAGCTGTTAAAATTTACGATAAAATAAGGATGCTATTGTTCAATGCTCAGTGTTGCCATATTTGCAATTTTAGTACAGTAAAACTGTCGGAAAAAACCCCGTCACCTTAAAAAAATTGGCCGCGGCTGTTCCTCTTGCCCAGTGGTTTGGGATCATTAGGCAAGTGTAAAACGAAAAAGGCGTCACCCCACCCCCTACCAAACAGCCGCCATCTTGAAAACAATAAAATATGTTTTTTCTCGCGATCCATTGGTCGCACAGAAAAAGTTATTGAACAAAAAAGATTGAAAATAAAATTCTACACATTTTTTGTTACTGTCGGGATACCGAGAAGTTGGTATTGCGAACGGTAGAGGGCGACAAAGTTACCAAAAATCGGTTTCCGCCATTCTAGCTCTGTAGGGATGGTTTTTTCAGAAAATTGCAAATCTGAAAGTTGTAGTGCTTAAAAAAATGTGCAAGAATCTCTTTTATAATGTGATTGATTTAAACAGTCTCCGATTGACAGCCCTTCAAAGTCCGCGCGACGTGAGAAAGGCATATTCCGGCGCAGCAAAGTAACCATTTCTCTTTTGCAAAAAAAATCGTCACGTCACTCAAGTAGTTCTAATGTGAATATGTTTTCAGAACCTACAGAAATTCTACACATTGGTCATTGCCGGGATACCGAGAAATTGGTATAGATAAAAAAATGAAAATTATGGGAAAGGAATATACCTATACGAGCCCAGAATCATATCATTTGGCCCAGATCAGTAAAGCTCTTAAATTTGCTGGTGTAATATTTGGAGTTCGTCCCAAATTTGTCTTTTCTGTTATGTATTCGGTTGTTTTATAGTTTCGCAATATTTCATACACTATAATACGATAATTGCAATTGTTCGTAAATTTTGCCACAGGAATCACCAAAACTCAACAAATCGACAATAGCTTTACCACGTATCATTTTTGCAATAGGAATACAGACACCCGACTGTCTATATGTTATGAAACAACAAACAGCTAGTTTTATTTCAACCAAAACATGTTAAAGTTAACGAAATGATATTTTGATCATATGGGTCAAAAGAAATGAATCGGTAATTTATTTTAAAGTTAGTGTTTCCCGACTATTTTTTGTAAATTGTTATTGCTAAAGCTGTTATAATATTGCTAACACTCCTACAATTATGATGTAAGAAGCTCAAGGATATGACAATCCTATCGCCAGTAAAAACTGTTTTACCTGGCTTGTAATGTTAAATACTATTAATTAGTTTGAATGCACGAGAGTATATTTCGAGCGAGTTAGATAAATAGCAGACTTTAAAGAGCGAGGAAAAATTTTACCATGTTTTGTATCGTCACAAACCTGTAGCTATTTGTGTATTGACACACTTAACTAAGTTCGCAACTGCAGAAGTGTGCGAGATCTATTGCATGTGTCCTCCCGGGCAAGCAACCGATGTTTACGATTGATTTTGCGTATATGCAGGTCATATCGTAGTAACCGGCGGAGAGTGCCCTATGAAAGTCTTAACAAATGTCTAGTATTTTCATAGTTCGTTCATTGCAAGCAGAATGGTGCTCTAGGTATAATTTTGAATCAAGCTACATCAAAACTAAATTTACTGTCTCTAAAAGTTAGCAAAATTTTATATATTATGCCGGTCGGGATAACAATTACCAGAAAATTGCTTTTACTAATCCGGTGAGCTTTAAAAGGTACATCTTGTACATCATCAGCTAGCCGTTTTTAAGACGCAAGAAAACAGTTACCATGCTTTGTATTGTTACCAAATTCCGCAATTCGTTCCCAACAGCACCTACAAATTCCTAGTATCTTGATCATATGTTTACTACATTCGCAATAGCGACCATGCATTAGACTTGAGTTAAGGAACACAAACTAATGTATCCATATTTAAGTGTTACCTAGCCTTCATATATCATGGGGAGAGGAATAGCACTTACCAACAAAAATAGCTTTTATAGTAATTAACGTATTTAGAGGGGCAACCCAGTCTTAACATTCGAGCACATTTTTACCACTCGAGCGAGCGCAGCGAAGCAAGAGTGGTAATTTATGTGAGAAATGTTAAGACGGTTTCCCCTCGAAATGGGTTCATTAGTTTATTGTTCGTTGAGGCAATAATTTTTAATCAATAATAATAGCTCTTACTAACAAATATAGCTTTTAATTATTTTGAATGAACGAAAGTGCATTTCGAGCGAATTAGATAGATAGCAAACTTTAAATCGCGAGGAAAAAACTTACCATGTTTTTATCGTCACCAAGCTTGTGTATCCGCCTCTGTGAAAATCTTAACGAATGTCTAGTATTTTCATAGTACGCTCATTGCAATCAGAATGGTGCTCTAGGTATAATTTTGAGTCAAGTTACACCAACACTAATTTTCCCGCCTCTAAAAGTTAAAAAAAATCATAAATTATGCCGTTGGGATAGCAGTTACCAGAAAGTAGCTTTTACTAATCTGGTGAGCTTCAAACGGTACATCTCCACCGAATTAGATAGCTAACCGTCTTTAAGACGCAAAAGAAAACAGTTACCATGCTTTGTACTGTTACCAAATTCCGCAATTCGTTCCTATCAGCACCTACAAGCAATGTTGATAATATGTTTACTACAATCGCAATGGCGATCATGCATTGGAATTGAGTTAAGGAACACCGAATCTAATGTAACCATATTTAAGGGTTACCTCTTCTTCATATATCATGGAGAGAAGAATAGCATTTACCAACAAAAATAGCTTTCAATTATTTTGAATGCTCGAAAATAAATTTCGAGCGAATTAGATAGATATCAGACTTTAAAGCACGAGGAAAAATTTTACAATGTTTTGTATCGTCACCAAACCTGAGTATCCGTCCTAATGAAAATCATAACGAATGTCTAGTATTTTCATAGTATGTTCATTGCAAGCAGAATGGTGCTTTCGGTATAGTTTTGAATCAAGTTTCACCAACATTAATTTTCCCGTCTCTAAAAGTTAACAACATTTCATATAGGTATTATTCCGGGATAACAGTCACCAGAAAAGAAACTATTACTAATCTGGTAGCTTCAAAAGATATATCTCGACCGATTTAGATAGCTAGCCGTCTTTAAGACTCAAGAAGAACAGTTACCAAACTTTGTAGTGTTACCAAATTCGGCAATTCATTTCTATGAGCACCCACAAATGCCTCGTATCTTGGTTACTACAATCGCAATGGCGATAATGCTTGAGATTTGAGTTAAGGAACACCGATACTAGTATAACCACATTTAATGGTTACCTAGCATTTATATATCAATTGGAGAGAAATAGCACTTACCAACAAAATAGATTTTAATTATTTTGAATGCATGAAAGTATATTTCGACCAAATTAGATAGATAGCAGACTTTAAAGAGAGAGGAAAGATTTTACCATGTTTTGTATCATTCCTGAGAAAATCTTAACAAATGTCTAGTATTTTCATAGTACGTTCGTTGCAATCAGAATGGTGCTCTCGGTATAATTTTGTATCAAACTACATCACAACGAATTTTGCCATCTCTAAAAGTTAACAAAACTTCATTTATTATGCAGGGCGGGATAACAGTTGCCAGAAAATATCTTTTACTAATCCGGTGATCTTCAAAAGGTACATCTCGACCTAATTAGATTGTTAGCCGTCTTTAAGACGCAAGAAAAGTACCATGCTTTGTATTGTTACCAAATGCGGCAATTCGTTCTTATCAACACCTAGAAATGCCTAGTATCTTGATAGTACATTTACTACAATCGCAATTGAGTTGAGGAACACCGAAGCTAATGTAATCATATTTAAGCGTTACCTAGCTTTCATATATCATCTGCAGAGGGGTATACTTACCAACAAAAATAGCTTTTAATTATTTTGAATGTACGAAAGTTATCAGGAAATTTTGAAATTCGATGATACTGCGACTTTTTGGAGTATTTTCGGTCCAAAGATTTTGACCCTTCTTGTATATAGTTTTTCTGTTGTATTTTCACGCTCAATAGTTTATCAAATTGTGTGCAGGCAGTTGGCGGTTCAAAATTTTTAGCAGCTTTAAGCCACTTTAATTTTCTGTAAGGCACCCGTTTTCGTAGCCTCGTTCATAATTACTTTTTTCTACTCACTGTAGTCACTGTATAGAAAGTCGGCTTTTGCCCCATAGTTTTAGGAAACAAAACTGTCAATTTTCAACCAGCGGGAGCCAATTTTTATTAACTCCCGGCGGGAGCCATAGTCCAAGAGCCAGCAACGGGTTTGCTTACAGTATTTTTAACAAGCGTGAAACTGTTATGGAAGGTCCCTTTGAATATACTGAGAAGGAAACCCGAAGTCTGGCAAGCCTGTGGTGGTGGTTTTGGCCCCCTTGCGTTCTTGAAGGATGGAAAAAAATAATAAGAAAAAAGTATAATAACAAATCTGGCTCTTTGCTATGTTAAAGGTAATCATATCTTAGTAAGTAAAAAGATTGACAGACGCTTTCGCGGGGGGTAAGTTTACCCCAGATTCACATAAAGTTGCATAATAAACTTAACCATTTACTGTAAAATATCGAGAGATCCAAAAAAACTGATTCTCAGCGGGCTGTGGAAATTCAAACGTGTGAATAATAAGTTGGTGGCACTGTAAGTCTGTCAAATTCGAGGTTACCAGGTTAGGTTTTCCGTCAGTTTTGACACAGACTGATGCAAAATCTAACCTGCTAACCTCAAATTTGACATAGACTTACAGTGTTACCAACATATTATTCCTAGGCTTATGTCAGTTTTTACACATTATTTTTTTTCGTGGGGGCTAAAACCACCACCGCAAGCTTGCCAGACTACGGGTTCCTTTCTCAGTATATTGAAAGGGACCTTCCATAACAGTTACAGACTTGTTAAAATACTGTAATAAATCCGTTGCTGGCTCTTGAACTACCAATATTTCTTTGCTCCCGCATTTGTGTTTATGTCACCATGGATATCACACCAAAGCTTTACAACGTTATGCTGATTTGGAAATTCGACAAAATGTCATTACAGAAATCTAAAATCACTATAATGATATCCTAAAGCAAAATTTTTGAAATTTCGCGCAATAGAACATGCGTTCGAAAAAAAAATCATATATATATATATATATATATATATATATATGTGCACGGCTATCTTACTTGCCTCCGAACATATGACAGACACCCACGCCTCCATGTCAAGGAACATGTTTTTCCATTTGTATTCCTCGTCAATCTCTTAAATAAGGTTATTGTAACAGAAGCATCAAGAGAGGGGTAAGGAATTTTGATATTTGAGATATACAAAAAAATAGTGCACACAAAATAGCAGCACAGCTCCGACTACACTGCTACAATGTGGCCTCCCATTGTATATCGCCGTGTTACACAATCGACATACTCACCTCCAGCAACGTTGCCGCTCTGTTGCACCTTTTGCCGAGGGAATAAAAGCAGCGCGTCGTTTTGTTTTCGGATTTTGGCACGGCGAACGTGATAACGTATCTAAACATCGCGCGGACGGCATTCTGCGTGTGTTAATAAATTCTTGTGGGTACCTAACATAGCTATATTCTACGAGGTACGAAGGCGGTGCACATCACACAGTTTTGATTATAAATGGTAGGTCAAAAAGAGTGGCGACCTAAACTTACTTTTTTAAAATAGAAGGCTCGATATTTAGGTAGCTTACAAGGAGTTTTCCATTGAAATGCTAATAATTTTAATATAAAGTTGTATGGATCTACCGCCAACGGTTCAGGAGATATTAACGATTTTATGCAAAAAAAATGCTGAACTTTAGGAGGCTGTTGTACTAACTAACAGGAAACAATTCAATGAAAGAGAATGTTATCAAAATACACCGCCGTTCATTTGAAGTGGATCACTTAAAGAAACTAGTTTCTACGACATTTTTCTAACCTATTTATAGCAAAATGTAGTTTGT
Source organism: Agriotes lineatus (assembly GCA_940337035.1). Taxonomy (NCBI): domain Eukaryota; kingdom Metazoa; phylum Arthropoda; class Insecta; order Coleoptera; family Elateridae; genus Agriotes; species Agriotes lineatus. Next base: position 81,093 of record CALNHX010003047.1, read on the forward strand.
ATTGTAGCTAATAATTGAGTTAACTATTGTTTTAAAAATATTAAGTAGCCACATGTAATTTTTAATTCATATCATTTTTAATAAGTACGCGAAAAGCCAACAATGCATAACTTGTAGTAAAGCTTCATTGACGTCGTGGCATTGTTTAAAGCGGTAATAATCGATAATTAATTAATAATTCATGCATTTTTATCAAAAAATACACAAAACACACCAAAATCTTCAAGTTTCTTCACTGCAAGTTTTGCATTGTTAACTTATCGGCTACTTATTAAAAGTGATATTTTTTTAAAAATGACGTGTGGCTACCTGATGCTTTTAAAACAATAGTTAATTTGCTTCCTAGTAATAATACAAACTACAATTTGTTATGAAAAAGTCGTCGAAACTAGTTTCTTTAAGTGATCCACTTCAAATGAACTGCGGTGATTATGGGGTAAAAGTTTATTCACGTTTCTAATAATACTGAAACAATAAAAGGAAACATTTGCTAATGCGAATTGCATCAACAACTGTAATGGGATTCGAACTACATCGCCTGCAAATGCGATTTCAGTTCCACGCGTTTCTTCCACTGATCCGTGAAGGATCTCTCGGATCTGTGCAATGCATGGCTGTATTAAACAGAACATACCTACTATTTGTTGCCCCTTTTTGACTCTTACAACATTTATCTTGTATCTCTTGGGTTCCATCTTCGTCAAGTGTAAAGCCTGAGCTATGTGCAAATTACTGATTTTATCTGCTTCTAAGTTAAAGCAAAATAAGCAACCATTTGTTTAGTGCCCACTCTGTACCTATATGTTGTGTCCAAATATGCCTTTTTTCTTCAAGTGTAAAAACCTGAGACTTGTGCAAATTATTACTTTCATTTAAGTAATAGGTCTCGAGTTAAAGCAAAAATAGAAAGAGTTTAATTTTTCTTATTTGCTCATCCTGTATATATTTCTCCGAAATTTTTTCGGCTTTATGCCAGGTAGACATAGAATATGCATACAAAGTATCGTCTTCCTCCAAAAAATAGTTTTCGAGTTATACCGGCAAAAGACAGACGGAATTGAAAGAAACGGTTCTTTGATATCTAGGGACCCACGAGGCAAGTAAAAACTAAAAATTAAGATGCTTTAATTCAAGGGATAACAAAAACCACCGTTAGATTAATAAATTTAAATCTCTCCGAACAGAACAAAGAACCAGATTTAGACAATACAAATCCCGTAATGTAGATACAAAAAAATAATGAACACGAAAAAACGAAAATTCTGAATAAATTGATTCTACGAGTATTATCAAATGAAATCAGATTTAAAAAAAAAACAAACGAACACATCAAAATTACACAGTGGCCGCCAAAAAGTCGGCATCATATGGGAGTTTTTTATTATTTATTTTTGAAAAGAACTTTTTACGACAATAATTTGTTCTTGTCCAAAAACCTCTTTAGCCGCTATCATACATACCGAGTGATTTAAACTTATTTAGAACTGGCGTATTTCGAAGTTGTCAAAATCTAAAAAGTGCTATTTTTCGGAAATTAAGTAAGATTTTAATGAGATTCCTTTAGAGTGTTAGTTTTAGCTAACTGAACAATCTCAAGTCCAGAAAACACACATTTTTCTTTAACTTTAGCTAAACTTTTTCAATTTTTTTAAATATTTTTCAAAATTTCACATACCAACAGCGTGTGGCCGGCTGGTGCTTGCGTGGCGCCAGCAGTGAAGTGGGTTCAAGCCCCACACCCGAGCATTGATAACATCGTACGCTCTCCGGCCATCATACGAACACCTTTGATGGTCGTGACCTCTGCGAGGGTATTCTTCCTTAATTCAAGGGGTTAGGCTAGCCACCTACCCCGGCCGCGGATTAATATGGCTTATAAAACCGCACTCAAGTGTGTGAAAGTAACAGGCTCTCAGCCTATATTAAGAGGAAGAAGAAGACATACCAAAACTTAATTTTAAAATTTACATTTTTTTATGTGATGACTAACGATTTATAATTGTAAAAAATAATATAAAATGTTAATTACTCCTTTAGATTTTTTATTATTTACCGAAAAGTGATATGTTCGCATATTTTGAAGTTTTTGATGCAATGTGCTTTGTAAGAGAAGAATTTTTAAATGATAATAAATTATTATCTATTTAAATGGCTTCTAAGATAAAAACTCTAATCTAACCCTTTTAATGAATCCTGTAATAGTAATTTACGTTATAAGTCCGGTAAACGCAAGTTTACAGTAGCGAGTCCAAACGTTTCGGGACGAGGCGACGTAGGAGCCGAGTCTGGAATGTTGACACGAGCTACTGTAAAAGTTTACCGGACGTATGTCGTAATGCGTTTTATTTCATACTGCAATTATTAAATTTTTACTTAAAACTACAAAAATTTTTTTTTCAATTGAAAATAATAAATAGTTTGATTATTGATTTATTTCATTTGAGTCCGGTAAAATGTTTTACCGGACCTGTTTATTTCATTTGAGTCCGGTAAAATGTTTTACCGGACCTGATACCGTAAAGCCTCATTTTCCGGACTAAAATCATTAACTTAAACATGGGTTTTACGATGCAGTATGAAATAAAACATTCCAGACTCGGCTCCTACGTCGCCTCGTCCCGAAACGTTTGGACTCGCTACTGTAAACTTGCGTTTATTGGACTTATAACGTAAATTACTATTACAGTTGTCTAAATGAGAAGATTTTTCTTTATACAGTTTACATGTTCTAAAAATTCTTCTCATTCAGACAACTGTAAAAGATCGTTTACAGGATTTCTGTAACAGTAATTCGCTAACAGGGTTCGAGTTTTTAGAAGCCATTTAAATAGATATTAATAATCATTCAAAAATATTTCTCCTAAAAAGCACATTGCATCAAAAACGTAAAAATTATGCGAACATATCACTTTTCGGTAAATAAAACAAAATCTAAACGAGCAATTAACATTTTATATTATGTTTTACAATTATAAATCATGAAAGTCGTTACATAAAAAATTTTAATTACAATATTAAGTCATGGTATGCGAAACTGAAAAATATTTTAAAAAAAGGAAAAAGCTAAAGCTAAAGTTAAAGAAAAATATGTGTTTTCTGGACTTGAGATTGTTCAGTTAATCAAAACTAACACACTCTAAAACAATCTCAGTGCAATCTTACTTAATTTCCGAAAAATAGCACTTTTTAGATTTTGACAATTTCGAAAAACGGAATTTACTAAATAAGTAAACGTCACTCGGTATCTATGATAGGGGCTAAATAGGTTTTTAGACAAGCACAAATTATTGACGTGTAAAGTTTTTTGAAAAATCTAAAATTATTTTTTTTACCTATGCGATGCCGATTTTTGGCGGTCACTGTATACCCAATACCGCTAAATTGTCAACTATTTCTCCTCTTCTTCGATGGGTATTAAAACTATACAAAGTGCTCGTAATTTGCAAATTTAATGATTTTGCTTTAGTAAATGAAGCACCCTATGTATTTCTGTATTTCTTAAAAACTCTTTCAATAAACTTTCGCCTAATAGCTTATTTAACACCCCTAAATTCAACTGGTTTTGAGATTTAATTTATTCCAGCATTTCTCGGTTTTTGTGTCAGCAATGGCTGGATTTTTATTTTCTAAACCTAGTTTGTGATTCCTTTAAATAAAGCATTTTAGGGGCCTTGCATTGTTTTCTTATATTCACACTCGCATAGTTGGAAAACAGTTGAATTCAGAGTTATCCAGTAAGATATCAAAATAAATCTTTCTAAAGGGGCATTTTAAAAATACTAAAATGTGTAGTGCGTTTCCTTTAAAAACCTTTGAAATCATGAAATTTGCAGACACCTTGTATAGTATGAATGCCGAGAATCACCATTTTACACTCGAAAGGTAATTCACAAAAAACGTAATGTTTTATTTTTATTTCAGTATCTACAGCAGCTGTCTGAAGTTTGGCATTTTGTGCATAAAATCGGTAACATCTCCAAAACAGTTGATGTTAGGCCCATACAAATTTATATTAAAACTATTGGTATTTCAATGCAGATTTTAACCTTCCTAAATATAGAGTAATAACTTTGGTTTGCCACACTTTTTGAGCCATCCTGTATAATCAGAAATATTTTAGTAATATGCAACACTTTCGTACCTTCAACTTTTATATAAGCTATTTTAATGTAAATCTTCTAGTTTTAGAGATATTTCCCACCCCGCATCGTTGACGGATGCTGTATTAAATGTCCAAGGATATGCGGTTGTATTGAATTTACTTAAATCCATTACTAGCGATAAGCCCTCGTGCGCGTTTGCCAAGTCTCTGAGGCTTAACAGTATGTTTCATAGATAGAGGCGAGTACTACTGGCGCACCTTGTTAGGTGTATATGTGTATTACATGGTCGCGCCATCTAGAATAACCTCTACCAACTGAAGTGTATAACTGAATATGTGTACTGTCAAACTCACCTCCACCAAAAAATCTGTTAAATCGATGCTTGTTGCACCATCTGTTGAATGGAACACTTATACATGGGGATACCTAGTCGCCTCCGATTTTTCGTACTGGCCTCCAAAAATGAGGCCAGTTCTTCGTTTCGACGTATGCTTTCGGGGGCGAGTTTGACGTTTTGCATATATATATATATATATATATATATATATATATATATATATATATATATTAAAGGTAAACATTTCAGGGTGTCATACCGCTTAATAAACTAGAAGCCAAACCAGGACTACAAGGACTTGAAAATGACGAATGTGATTTCGTCGAAACGTCGTCCAACCCCAAACGCCATTCAAGATGTTCTTCAACCAGTTGAAGAAATCTTCAAATTTATTAAGCGGTATGACACCCTGAAATGTTTACCTTTAATACATATCAGCCGTGAAAACCTTCGTAATATTAATATAGACTTATAAGCGGTCATAGTTGGGCCCGCTGAATATATGAATGGTACCTTGGGAAGCCATTTTCAACGCTGATGAGCCCGCGTTTGGCTCAACAACGTACCCCAGAGTATATCACCACCAATTGGTTAGAAATACATCAAAGAGGCAGTACACAAATTTTTGCGGTGGGCTTAGTAATGACTGGTAGTATGGTCGATATGCATGGAGTAGTTCTGCAATATCGAGTGTAGGGGGCGCTTTTGGGATGTTTTATATACAGTATATAAAAATATGTAAACGCTCGTTATTAAGCCCGACATGTCACAACGCTGTTGGGCCTCACAACGAATTTATATATATAATAAATATACATAATGGGCTCGAAAATGTATTCATACACATACCTACATAAAACATACATTAATACGGTGTAGTAGTAGTAGTATTTTTGGAGAGACTTATGTCTAGCAAGCAGGCCTTTATAGGCCCTTTTTGCCAAACCCATAAACAAGGTCTAGGCATGCAGAGTACCAAGTACCCCAGTCCTACTTAGAATTTTGCCGCTACTAAGGAGTTCCAACCTTAGCAAGGGATCTTTTATATGCTACACATCGTAGTGACATGGGACCTACGGCTTTACATCACTTCCGAATGATGGCATTCTGTAGAGGTTTTCATTAGCATTTTTTATTTTTAAAAACCTCACCGGGATCGGGGATCGAACTCTCGACCCTTAGATCAGTAGCCAGAATGCTTACCACTGAGCTACGACGCCCGGCTTAATACTCTGTAAATATAAATAATTTACTTTTTATAGTAATCATAAAAAATTTCGAACTCGAGATTTTTGCGGAAATATCCAATTTCGTCTCTCCTGATTCAGAAATAATGTTGGAGGTGATGTCTGTCTGTGAATCTGTTTGTATCCTCTCTACAGCACAGAGGGAATAAAAGACCGGCTTAAAAATATATCTGCGTTTCTAATATTGTTTCGGATATTACAGTGAATATTTGATAAACTCAGCCTAACAAAAGTGGTACTTTAGTCAAGCATTTTTCCGTTTCCAGTAAATTTTTATAATTTTTGATAACAATATTATTTAGAATTACATATAATATGTCATCGACTACAATTTTGGTTTAAAAAGTTTTTTTGTGAAAAATACAGCTTTTGAAAAAATCGCACAATTAAATTCTCACATAAATATCCTCAAATTTTTATAATAGTTGGATAAAAATATATTTTATCTACAACTTTTGTTTACATTTTTTGTGAAAAGTACGTGTAGTTTTTAAAGAGCAAAACTAAAATTTTCGAAAAACGGCCTCAAAATTTTTATAATAATTGCTGGATTAAAACAAAATTCCTTAAAACAAGAGCCTATATTATACAAATATCTATCGCTTTTGATTTAAAAAGTTTTTTTGAAAAAAGCGCAAAATTATATTTTTACAAAATGTTCTCAAATTTTTTATAGCTGTGGTATAAAAACACGATTTTTTAAAACAAAATCGTATATTATATATATCTACAGTTTTTGTTTAAAAGGTGTTTCGGGAAAAAGGATAGATTTTGAAAGAATCGCCAAACCTAATTTTTATAAAAAACGGCCTAAAATTAATAAGAATAAAATCTTTTATGTACGAGTATTATAAGGTACTATTTATGACATAGTCTCTCGGCAATAAAGTAACTCTATATAGTACTAATAAAATAAAGTTTACCTATATTATTTTGCTAGCACTATAAAAGTACGTTACTTTATCTTACTAGTACTATCCAACACCTCCTAGTTATAAGACTATTACTAGATCGATTTTAGACCTCTAAAGTAGCCCATAACTCACTACTGAGTTAAACATTAACCCACTAGTGAAATAAAAGCCAGGTCATTCACTGCTAACTTCGAATTTGACATAGACTGACAATACACTTCAATGCTGCCAAACGTATAACACGAATCACTTTCCAAATTGTCACTATGACTTTTCATGGCTGTCAATACAAAATGTATGTTTTTTAAGATATTTATTAATTAATGTAATTATAAGAATTGAATAACATTTTGCATTGTACACAACGATAAAGTTATTATTATCCACACTTGAATCATTTACGTCGCGACTATAATTATAAATGTATTTGACCTCTCGCTACTTTCCAATTTGTCACTATGACTTTTCACGGTTGTCAACAAAAAATTTATTTGTTAGATATTTATTGCGCTGTGTGAAATTTTGTATATTTGTAATAATTCACCAGAAAAATTACACCTCTTGGCCTGGCGGCCTCGAGGGCTCCTCTTTTCTCTCGTGGAATTTTTGTAATATAACACGCTTAACCATAAATAACTATTACATCAGCTGTCATTGTCAAAATATATGTCTTTCAATATCTGTAAAGACACTCTAATGTAAAGTCTTTTCTCTGACAGAATAGACGTCAAATCTATAAACCCGACTTTTTTAGATTTTAGAAGTAAATATAAAGCTTTGTATGCAACTCGTACATAATATGACTTTATGACTCGTCCCCTTTACTGACCTCGCTCGGTTATAAAAGAAACTTGTCAAATAATGCCCTACATCATGTACTTCTTAAATAAATAGTTATAAAAAGGTGTTATAAATTACGTACGTACAAAAAAGGTTTTTGGAAGTAGTTTTGAAAAAAAAATTTTTACAATCAGTAATAGAAGATCGTGTTTAATTTTTATTGATTTGCAGAAAATAATGGTTTTAATAAAATTTGCAATTTCGAAACTGACTTTTGATAAGCAAATACAGCATTATTACTACATATTATAATTTTGGGTTACCTGAACCCTTAACCTAGGTACTGTCAAAATCGATTATGTTGACTTCTAGCTAAGAAACATATTGCAACATACGAGAGCGCTCATTTTATCTTACTTGCTGTATATTTATTTGAGATTTTTACTACCCTCGTCTAAAAGACGAAGGGTTTCTAGATAACGAAAAAACAGTTTTCTCAATTCCGTCTGTCTGTCAGTCTGTTGGCTGTATAACTCAAAAACTAGGAACGAGGAGGACGATATTGTGCATGCAGATTATATGTCTACCTGGAATGAAATCGAGAAAATTTCGGAAAAATATATACAGAGTGAGCACCTTAAAATATAAAAACTTGTTTATTTTGGTTTTAACTGAGAAATACATCAAAGTAGCAATTTTCACATACCTCAGGCTTTACCGTAAACGAAAGTGATACTTAAGAGATGCAGAGTAAATGTTGCAAAACAGAAAAAGGGGTCAACGAAAAATGCATTCTATTTAAGACAGCCTCCACGCAAGGACGTTTGGAGTACTTGCAATATCCCTCCAAATATTGGAATAGCATTCGCAGCCGCTGCCGTTCGAATCGACTGCCGGTAGTTTTTCTTTTAATTTGAAAATTGATGTTATTTGGATTATCAAGTGTTTTCTTTTATTATTTCAGTATTATTAGAAACGTGAATGCATTTTTACCCTGAGTTTTCTTTGATTTTTAAAATTATTTAATGTCACAACGTCCACTTGCGAGAGTTCTGAATAAAGCCCTTCACAGATTTTTTCAAATCAATAACTTATTCTGAACGAGCACTGTTTAAAAACCAAATAAACGTGTTGATATTCACACATTATGACAGGTATTTTCATAGAAAATGAGTTTCCAATTTATGATTTTCAGCTGTTTGGGTCTGTTTGGCGGTGGGATTATTTACACAAATGATACATTTTTTCTTAAAAGCGAGTTAGCAGTTCATTAGTCACGTAATGTACGAGGTACGAGGATTGTTACTGTGCCAAGTGAAATCAATCACATATGGAAGGTGTTGCTCAATCCTAGATGTTACTAGTTTATTTCAAAAATTCAGCTTTGTTGATCAAATGTTAAAATTGTTAATGTAAACGACTAAATTTATTACTGTTACACATCACCAATGCTGCATATTTATTATTACTTATTACTATTAAAACTACTGTAAGTATTTAATAAATTCGAAAAAACTAAATTTGCTGAATAAAATGTGGATAATACGGTGTGTCCAAAAATAAATTACATAAGGGTTGGCCATGGAAACTAAAAGTAATGCAAACAGTAAGCTTTAAAATTCATTAACTGTTATTGTTGTTGTCATAAGTTTATATTCTAATCTGCTATGGAAATTCGAAAGTTTGCTGTCTCTACAGCTTCCTGTTGACAATAGTTTTGCTTTCCATGGGCAACGCTTATGTAATTTCTTTTTGAAAACATGGTAGGATAAAGCTTGATTCATTATACCGATTGGCCCATAATTAAATATAACGGCAATGAGATAGCTTGAACAAAAACAAACAGAATGCATAAGTAAGAAACAAACCAACATAAAAAGTACTTAGTTGTATACCATAATCCCACTATTACTAAGTGAGCATAAAAACGGCCAGCCGTGCAGTTCGTTATCTGGAATTTAGGCGCCAACGATGAAACAATAAATGCAGTGTGCAATAATTCCATAAAAGAACCTCGAAGTGATTAGCTTGCTCCCGTAAGGCCACAGGTCAAATTTAACATAAACACTCCAGCCAACACAACAAGCAAAACTAGATAAATACAAATTAACATTTATTTTCCAAATTGTAAAAAAAAGTAATGAGTAGTTTTGAAACAAAAATTATTAAAATTATTGACGATAGTGTAGTGTGTAGACAATTTCATTCCTTAAGTAATCAGCCGTATATCGTGTGTAAGATTTTAATATGGGCAACATATTAACGAATTCAATTCATACATCAATATATTACTACATCAGAATATAAATTATTATTAAATAAAATCCCTCGCTTTAGTTTTGTACTTTTCTTTGAGATTGATTTATATTTGACCACATTTACGAAGGTTTTCGTTGCTTAGTAAAAATATCCCATCAAATTTTTGCATTTTGGATATAATAAGTAATTATTTTCTTCGTACTTGTAGCAATCATAATAACCGATCAAAACCGCAATAAATTGATAGAATCGTTCACAGGATGCAATTTGGGCCCTCTTCTATTTCTGATATTTATTAATGACATATCAAAATCAATTAACCACTGTAATTTTTTGATTTTTGCTGATGACCTGAAATTATTTTCAAACTCGCGAAACTTAGAAGAATCGATACGAATACAACAAGATATAGACTCTCTTGTTGAATGGAGCGGAAAAAATAAACTATATTTTAATGCAGGCAAGTGTCGGATAATGACGTATAGTCTCAACAGGAACAAGAAAATTTGGAATTATACTATGAGCGGTGCCAACTTGCAAATGGTTGAAAAAATAAGAGATTTGGGAATTCACTTCACAAACACTCTAAATTTTGATGAACACGTTACATCTACAGTAAATAGTTGCCTGAGAACGCTTGGATTCATAACGCGAACTTGTCAAAAATTTAATAACATTTTGGCTGTCGAAACACTATTCAATACCCTCATTCGATCGAAGCTAGAATTTGCGATTATAGTGTGGGATCCAGGAGTGGCAATGCACGCCCATGCATTGGAAACAGTGCAAAATAAATTCTTAAAATACATATACTATAAGAAATATCGCAGGTATCCTGGCTTTGGATCCTATGAGGGAATACGACAAGAATTTAAAATTGTAAAACTTTCTCAAAGACGCAACTTACTTAGTATGACTTTTTTGTTTAAACTTATACACCATCTTATAGACTGCCCACCTTTGTTAGCGCTCTTATTCTTCTATGTCCCGGCTTATAGATCACGAAAAAAAAGTCTTTTCTATATTCGACGTTATCGAACTCTTGTAAAAAAATTCTCACCCATTACTCGGATATGTTCTTTATTTAATTATTTAGACAGCGCACTAGACTTTCAAATAGACATTTTTTCATCATCTCTAGCACAATTTAGATCACAGATAAATACATTATTGAACCAATAAATACCATGTTGCGTATGTTGACGTGTAGGCACATTCACTGCATATTTTTGTTTAAAATTGTTTATTTGATAAATGGTTGTAGTTAAATATCTGTATGTAAATAATATGACATGTATTAGGCATGATATTTTTCGATAACTATCGAACAATGTAATTAGGCGTTTCGCCTGTTTTGTTCGTCAAATATATAAATAAATAATTCAACAAAAAAAAAACGCGCAGAGGTTAGCTTGCTCCAGTAAAGTCACTAGCGAAATGTGAAACACGACCACACTACCGTCATTGTATTTTACAAATTTCAATCAAAATTATGAATAGTTTTGGAACAAGGGTCATTAAAAATATTGAAGATACTGTAGAAAAATAAATTTCGTAGTAATCCACCGTATACTTTCGTGCAAGCTTTTAATATCGGAAAAATATTTACTAATCCTACCAAAACATCCCTAACTAACTGGAGCAAAGTATTAATTATTATTGAAGTATATCTTGCAACTGCATCTCGAGCTCTGATTTGAAAATAATTGATGTTTTAACCGGTTTTTTGGATGTCTTCGTTGCTTAGTAAAAATTATATATTTTTTATCAAAACTTGAGATAGAATAAGTCATTTAATTAAATTAACTGCATCACAAGTGTAGTTTATGCAATATATTTGAGGAGCGCAGCGACGACCCTGCTTATAGGGATATTAATTGTTATTAATAATAACATAAGGTGTAGCATATCACTTGCATGATTTTAGAGCAAAAGCAAGAATTTTTCCCCACAATTCCAGGGCATTTTAAAACCTAACAAGATATTACTTTGACTAATATAAGCCCACTATTACTAAATACACAATAAGCAAAAGGACCAGCCAGCAATTCTTTATCCGGTATTTAGGTGCGAACGTGGCCGACACCACAGAGTTTGGCAACGGTGTCGGGCTTACTAACCTACGCTTAAAATAGTTAAATATATAAATGGGCCACATAGAGTACCATTTCTATATCTGGGATTCACAGAGACACGTTTATACCTAAAATCTGTATTTCTTAGAAATCTTTACCCCTCTGTGAATGCCTCGACTGGTGTTATGCAAAGAAACAAAAATATGTAACCCATTCTCTTGTAGCTTTCTTCCTTAGGCCGGGATCATCAGCGGCCTGAAGACCTATCGGGCTCAATAGCATACCGTTTATAAGTATATATATATATATATATATATATATATATCATTAGAGAAAAGGTTCATTTCCTCCCTCCGCTAACGAGTCGGGCATTAAATTCACACGCGGGAGGAAATGAATACCTTTGCTCCTTAGATATATAAATAGCTATTCTTGGCTTATTTGAAATTTTAAGATTTGGCACGCAGCCTTTTTCTAGAAAGTTCGTCGAGCCGAGGCGAGGTTTCCTCGCTTCGCGATTAGCTACAAGTGCTCAGACCATGCGGCGAACAGGTTCCCCCTGCATGCCGCGTTCCTAGCTCGTCTGGAGGGAGCAGCTTGGCTTGTTTTCGGGTAGTTCATTACTGGCCGGCATAGAGTGAAGGGGTGCTTGTTGGGGGTGTCTTGTGCGTGTCCTTCTTTGCTGGTTTTGATGACCGCTGTTTTGCAAATTTCCGACGGCCTGTTGGGCCATTGTTCCGCTACACTAGGATCCAATTTTTTTCACAACAAGCACATATGCAGATCTCGACAGTTTTCGTTTGTTTCCTATGAGGATTCCGCATGTGTCCGAGCAAAGTTGGAGGTCAGAGGATTTCGCACAGCTAGGCCAAGCCGACTAATCAAAGTAGTGTACGTAGCGTCTAATTAATAATTCATGTTCAATCCCAGCCGACAGCGTAGGCTATTTATAATTAATCATGCATGTTAAACGCCAGCCGACAGCGTAGGCGTTTTATAATTAATCATTCATGTTAAATGCCAGCCGATAGCATATGCTGTTTATAATTAATCATTCGTGTTAAACACCAGCCGACAGCGTAGGCTGTTTATAATTAATCATTCATGTTAAATGCCAGCCGCCAGCGTAGACTGTTTATAACTAATCATTCATGTTAAATGCCAGTCGCCAGCGTAGGCTTTTTCTAATCAATAATTCATGTTAAATACCAGCCGTCAGCTTGGGCTGTTGCTAATTAATAGTTCACGTAAATACCAGCCGTCAGCTTGGGCTGTTGCTAATTAATAATTCAAGTATCGATGTGTTAAATGCCAGCCGCCAGCGTGGGTTGCTTGCAAACAATAATTCATGCGCTTAATCGCCAGCCGCTTGCTTGGGCTGTGCGTAAACACTAACAAACACTCTTCAAGGTAAATGAGAGCCACCCGCGTTGAGGCCAGTGTACGAAGTTTTACAATCCCGCAATGTTTTAGAGGTAAAGCGACCCTCCAGCTAGGCTTTTAGTTATAGTGCCCATTCTTAGGTTTTTATTCTTTGTGTACGCTGACAACTTCGGTGCTTTTGTATTGTGTTAGACCAATAGATCGGTTTACTGTACATTGCCATATGATTTTTTCCAAGGGTCTGTGCATGCTTACTTTCAGGTCGAATTATACCCTATGTCAGATTTATGTAAGAGAGAAGTTCTTAAGCGTCGCAGGTAAGTCAGTGCGCTCGTCGCCGCAGTGTTGGAAGTCGTGAGGCTGTGTACAAATAACACCTGATACATAAGTTTTGGGAAAAACTTATACTGCCCTCTGTGACATAGTGAAGCTAATACATCTAGTCAACTATGAAAAAACATCTTTTTAGAGGTTTTGCCAATGTGTTTAATATTTCAAATTTTTATTTGTCATTTGAGAAATGGCGTATAAACTAGAAAATCGAAAGTCAGTCTACAACCTGGTTGGATAGCTGCTGAAACGAGATATAGTAAACACTCTTCGAGAGAAAAATATTTCAAGAAGTACTATATATCGTGCAATTCGGGAATGCGAAGAGGGCATTCCATATATAAACCTGCTAAAACAGGCCGTCCACGTAAATTAAGTGAAGTTCAAGTCAATAGACTAGCCGAGCGTTCCAAAACACCATTGGGGTGTCCACCCGTAAGCTTTCCCGACGTTTCCATGTTTCGAATGCTACAATTTCTAGATGCATCGCAAGAAGAGGGTTAAAATACAGAAAACGCAAAAAATGTCCCAAGTAACGCCCGCACAATTGGCCAGAATCCCTAGTCGTTGCCGTGCTTTGAGATGGATTATTGTCATGGACGACGAAAAATATTTTACCTTTAGCCATGCAAAGCCTTCTGGAAATGTCCCTCAGGAAAGGCTAATTCAAACTTTTGGGGTGTATTGGCAGGAAAGGTGTAAGATAATGGTTGGGAAGCACGGAATCAACAACATATGCTAAAAAGAATTTTTCAAAAAATTAGAGAATTGGACTTAGAAAGCGTCCAGACGCTGATGCGACACGTAAGACATAAACTGCGTCTTATTGAGGGTAGAGGATCCTTGGCAGCAGTATGGCAAGCAAGTGTTAAAGTCTAAGATCCATTAGTTATTGTTATGTTATGTTTACTTGATTAAGTTTTCTTAAATTTAAATGATATATTTGTATAAGTTTTTCCCAAAACTTATGTAACAGGTGTTATTCTACTCCCGTTTGGCCTTAGGAGTTCTGCCAAGCGTGAGATCCAAGTCTGAATTCCGTGGAGCTCATTTATTTTGCAACACCCTATACATACCATCACGCTTGCCCTATGGTGTACCGTTTCTAGGACCACGTCCATCTCCCTGAGCGTATCAAACCGTGGCGTTTGGCCTGTTTTCGAGTTTTCCAATGCAAAGTTTAAACGATCTTCATGTTATATTGTTAGTAATTAGAAGAAGAATTGAAACATGTCAATTGGGACATAATTGGTTTATGTGAAGCTCGACTACCTGGTGAGAAAGGTAGAAATTTAAAATCTGGAAACGTGATATACCAGAAAAATTCAGAAACTGCCCATAGTACTGGCGGAGTAGCTTTTATAATAAATAAAAAATTTAAACATCAAATATTAAAATACTGTGTTATATCCGAAAGAGTAATATACTTTATCATCAAACTGACCAAACGATACAACATACAGATTATCCATGTGTATGCACCAACCAGTACAGCGCCAGATGAAGATATAGAAATCTTGTACGAAGACATATTAAAAGCAAGATAGGTCAAAATACTACCGATCAAGATAAGGAGTACATCGGACAATTCCGACTGGGAAGAAGAAATACTAGGGGCGATATACTTCGTGATTTCATTTGTGAGGAAAAGCTGTACTGTTTGAACACATTCTCTCTTTAAGAAGACGCCACAACGCAAATGGACATGGATAAGCCCGTCTGGAAAAATAAAGAAAGAAATTGATTTCATCCTGAGTAATAACAAACGTATTTGCAATGAAGTTTCAGTATATACTAAATCGCTTCCAAACAGGAAGCGGCCACATGTTAGTTCGAGCAAAAATAAATATAAATCATAAAATCGAAAGAAATAAGCTGATGTCTAAACCCAAATTTCCAACTTCGGCAGAACTCGCAAAGAAAAAAGACGAATACCAAGAACAACTGGACAAAAAATTAAAATCATCTAATTTAATAGAAATGAACATACAAAATTTGTCGAATAAGATTAAGTCAGACATCCAAACATCAACAAAGAAACTTTGTACTCGAAGAAGCACACAAACAGTAAGCAAATTACAAACAGAAGCAATAACGCTAATCGAAAAAAGACGCCAATTACTCCACTGCATATAAAGAGCTTAACAAAACAGTTATAAAGAAAATACGGAAGGATAGAACTTATAGAACAAAAATAATTCAAGAAACTATTGAAGACAATCCAAACATGAAAGTCCTTTGAAAGAAACTGGCGTCAGGACAACAAATAATAACTAAAATGAAAAATCAACTAGGTGTCCTAATATCAGACCAGAAAGATATTGCTAAAATAGTAGAAGATTTCTACACACAAATATATAGTTCAACTGTTTGCGAACCGCAGGTTGCAAGACCATTAGTTGTGAATACAGGTTCAAAAGAAATTCCAGATATTACAACATCGGAGATACATATAGCACTAAAGCATATGAAAAACCGGAAATCACCTAGAGAGGATAAAATAAAAAGCGAAATGTTAAATATGGGAAGAAAAGCACTAATAGATGCCCTAAAAATACTTTTTAACAAATGTTTGGATGAGGGAAAGATACCAAACGAATGGCAAAATGCGAACGTTGTCTTAATATTCAAAAAGGGGGGTTACACCAATATAGAAAATTATCGTCCCATAAGCTTGCTTTTACACTTGTATAAATTATTTGCACGTATAATAGCTAATAGATTAACATATAAGTTCGACTCATATCAACCAGTTGAACAAGCAGGTTTCCGGAAAGGTTTCAGCACTTTAGATCACCTTCAAGCGTAAAGTTATCAATAGAGAAGACCAACGAGTATAACATCCCAATCCATCTAGCTTCCGTAGATTTTCAAGAAGCTTTTGACGCTGTAGAGACGTGGGCATTTCTAAGAGCTATGGATGATGCCAGAATAGACCCTAGATATTCACAACTAATTAAAAACATATATGAATCTGCATCGTTTCAGATTCAGCTAGATCAAGATAATACCACCAAAAAAATTCAAATCAAGAGAGGTATCCGCCAAGGTGATACAGTGTCTCCAAAGCTTTTCACTCTAGCGTTGGAAAATGTATTTAAAAGTCTACCATGGGAGCATAAGGGAATTAACATCGATGGCTGTTATCTAAACCACCTACGATTTGCAGACGACATTGTTTTTATAAGTAACGATCTAGATGAGTTGAAAACAATGTTGGAGCAACTGAGTCAAGCGTTGAGTACAATAGGCCTAAAGGTGAACAACACAAAAACGAAGATAATGAGTCCAAACAACCTCCAAATAGAAACTGATGGACAAACAATACAACATGTCGATCACTATGTTTATCTAGGACATGAAATAAAGCTGGGAAAAGAGCATCAAACAACAAAAATTGCAAGACGGATTGGTTTGACTTGGGCTGCTTTTGGCAAACTGAAGCACATATTTGAAAACCCTGAAGTTTCCTTGAGTTTGAAAGGCAAAGTGTATGAGACATGCATATTGCCAGTTACAACTTACGGTCTTGAAACCGCCACACTGACCGATAAAAGTGCAAATAAATTGAGAATGTTGAGAATTAGCTTGAGACAGAAGATTCGAAACGAGGAGATTTGAAAGAAAATAAAAATTACTGATGTAATGCACCGCATAGCACAGCTGAAGTGGCAATGGGTGGGACATGTCGTTAGACAGGACTCAAACAGATGGACATAAAAACTGGCCCACTGGAGACCGAGGTTGACCAGACGCAGTGTGGGAAGGCCACAAAAGAGGTGTCTACATGATTTAAAGAAAACGGTGGGGAGACACTGGTTTCAATTAGGTGAATGGAAGAGTGCAGGAGAGGCCTACGTTCAGCAGTGGACGGATAAAGGCTAATTATGATGATGATGAATTAGGACGTAAACAGGAGCGAAACATTACACTAGTATATCTTAAGAATTTTAAACAGTAGCTATTTATTATGTTGAAATCAATATTAACGTCACCTATACATAAGACATTATCACAACAAGGAATAATATTAATTATAATTCGTTACTGTAAACCCTATATTGTTTTTAATTTAACCAATCCTGCACCGTGCAACAAGAAATCCCTCCTTATCATTTTATAACCGGATATTTTAAAAGTGTCGTTAGAAATATTAGAATTTATCCAGGTTTCGAAAGAACAATAATATCGTAATCGAACGAATTGATATACATGATTTTCAAATTCATCAAAACCAATGCCCAGTGATCTGTTACCGCCTAAAAGGGCATTAACTATAATGTCACTCTATACTACGGGGCAATAATCCCGCCTGGACGATTTGGTAACAGAAGAGTTGTCCGGCTGTACCCAGGAAGATGGGCGTGGTCCAAACTGAACATACGGTTAATTAGGGCGAAGTTCCGTCATAACAGGGGTAGTCGTAATCGAGATACGTACAAAAAAAGGGGTATTAAGGCGCCACGGGCTTTAATTGGGGTGGTAACAATATTTATGTAAGGCCTTGTATAATGCCTAAGTCCAGGGCTTGCAATTGCTTCAGCGTTCCTGGGCGACGTCTCCAGCTGACTCAGGAAGTTACATTCAGCGGTGGTTAAACAGCTCACGTCGCTCCACCTTACATTGATCTCTACAGCTAGAGAAAACCACACAAATTTGTCACAGGACGCATGCACACATCATAAAAAACACAGATAATTTTTAATATCCGTCTATTTGTTAAAATAAACAAAATGAGTATACATGTACATCTCAAGTAGTAATTTCTTAAATTATCGAGGGTTAATAAAGTTAGGTAAAAACACGGTCATCACTAGATTACAATACAACCAAGGGGCGTGTCCGTAAAAAACAATGGATCTTGATACGAATACTAATCTACTTGCGTGAATAAACAAACAAACATGACAACAACTTGCATTTGGTACAATCACTAATTGGCTTGCATGAATAAACAGAAATCGTAAATTAACAAGCAAATGTGACAAATAATGAACGCCGCGTACTGTAAACGGGGACGCTATATTTTAAATTCTAACGTAACACTACAGTAAAACAATACCTGGTGGTTAAGCGACTAGCTTGGTGTTGACATCCAGTCAGAGAGCCGTCGTATAGGGATACTGAGGCAGGCGGTCTAAATGGCCGGCAGCCAGGAATGGCAAAATTGCGGAAAATTTGCGATCAGGATGATGCCCCAAAAGAAGGTTACTCACAGTACGGTGGCGACAGCATACCCGAACCTTGCATGAGCAAGTACCACGGGAGCACGTTACGACAATTAGGGCCCAAAAACAAAGACTTAGGTATCCCCGAGCTGTTTCTTTTTAAAATCCGTAACAACGGTTAATGCATAACTTATGCGGCGACACGATAAAGCGGTCACGGTCACCTTCCCCGACGGGTTTATCACCGCGTCTTCATGACTTGGTGCACCACTGAACTACTCGACAGTTAGGTCCCGAATCACAACGACTCGACGTGCCCAAAATGTACAGCTGCACGAACACGTGGTCCACTGTTTTGATAAACGGGATTTTCACCAGGCGTTAACAGGTCTTATATTAAATGAGCAATTTTAAGTAACATCGGTGTATTTGTAAATTCCAGTTCAACAAATAATAAAAATATACAAAAAGATAAATACATTTCAACATGTTTACGATGATGCGGCGGAAATCTTATTTCAACATGTTTACGATGATGCGGCGGAAATCTAAATATACATATCTGTATTATCTACCACAAATAAATCAGTAAAAATGTACCTAAATAAAACCAAGAATACATTATGCACAGTAAAGCAAAATGAAAAAATTTGCAGTTACTGTAAACAATAACAAGTAACAGATTGTAAGAAAAAAAGCATTCTTAAATCCAAATTCTTTCACCGCACAATTCAAAACTTCAAGCCTGTTTCGCGTAAGACGTAAGAACGGTTTACTTTTAATTTACTTTTATTTTGGAAATAGAGATTAGGGTACCTGTAACTGGCGAACTTGACAATTATGGATGGCTGTCCAATTGAGTGCAGGGGTATGTGGTGGGATAATCCTCCATTCCTCATTTTAATGATTGATATTGACACTTTTTTGTGATTCGTGGAGGATGTCCCTATTCCGCAGTCTTTGACCTCCTGCTTTTTTAGAATTTTGGAAAAGTTTACCATATTAGTAATACATTTCTGTAAGCGATGGTTATCTAATCGGATGAGGTGGTGAACCCATTGGAGACCTAATGACTAAGCAATTCGCTGTTCTTAGCACCTCTGCATAGGATATGTGATGATACCAACGTAGGTCTCTATAATTGGCCTGAGGTATCGCTGTTATAGTCGGTCTAGAGTTTTAAGGTGTCCAAGCTTCGCATCCGTGGTGAAAAAAGTACTGCATTCATACACACTACCTCTTAAAATTTTCATTTTGGAAAAATGATGGAGCGGTAGAAAAATCGAATAAACTGTGACGTTCAAGATATGAATGATGCCTTGGAATTGTCGCAACAAACAGTATGTACATTTTTAATACATTTGCCATCACTATTCATCTTTTTAACTAATTATTAAATTTTGTTCTTGTTAATTGTATTCAAAACATGAAAAGGTAGAAATGATAAGATTGTTTTATTTTGGAAATAATGCTCACCAACTAAGCGGATTTTTTAGCGTAAAATAGTTTCTATTACCGGAAAATGGAATAGTATTTAACGGTATTAGGCCGATATTGAGCATATAACGGATGAGGATACATTTTGTGGCCGAGGTCGATTAGGCCGAAGCTAGTAAATTATCCGTGTTAGTTATATGTATTTCAATGGTTTTAAGCCCTGGATCCCACCTCTGTGAGCACTGCAAAGTAATGAATAATTCATAAAAGCTCAGAATGGGAGATGGTATCTAATTGCAATAAGTAAAATAAATCGACTTGAAATAGTAATCATATTTGCAAAGCAATGCCAGTAATAAGTAAATTAATTTCATAACATAAGGAAAAAAGCAGAGCTCAAAACCGTAGAGAATGGATTCACACAATATTTAATTAATTTAAAATAATAAAGGGGATGGTGAAATGTCAAAGCCAATCCAATTAAGAATGAATCGATTATGAAAATATATTACATCCTTGTCGAGTGTATTTGCAAGTCATAAGTCATTAATAAAAAAAATCTCTGAGCGTATTATAAAATGGTAATAAAGCAGAATGCTAAGAGAAAAGTGCAACGAGCACATATTATAACAGATCTAAGGCAATTAATAAAAAAATGAATCATCAATATTCAAGATTAGTTGGAATCCAAACAGTGAATTGACTTAAAAGTGCAAAATGAAATGGACATTTATTTGAACACCAAAGTTATTAAAAAAGGAAGTGCGCGAAATGAATAATTAATCACTGCAACTGATATGCGAAAGGACTGTTAAAACAGTGCAGTGCAAGAAATATCGAAAGACATGAATTGCAAAATTATAGGACAATTTAGTAAATAAGTTACTATTGTAAAAGTTTTTCAGATTTAAGCATTTTAATTGTAAAATGTACCTAAGTTGAATAAGTTCGAATATCTGTTTTATGAATTTAATGTGCATTTGTTTATAACAAACTTTTAAAAAAATTAACAATTGAATAAATTATTGCTAACAGCTTGGTTTTTGCATCTCCAATTAATTTAAGATTTTCACTATTAAATATCAAAATACATTAAAAATAATAGCACCATTGTGACGAGTAAAATTCAATGCATCCGGGGAAATCCACCACTGGCTTTTCGATATCTCAACCCGTTTTCGAAATATTCGACTTTAATGTTCGAATTTTCACATTTTAGGCTTTAATATCACTTTTATGTAGTTTTCTCTCCTGATTCCAAATATGTCACTCATTTCACGATATCTTGAATAGTTTTCGAGATATTTGATTGTTTTAAAATCCGAATTTTTTTTTTGTAAGTTTGGTTTTCAGCCGTACATGAGCGGCTAAGCTTTTTTTCCCTGAGTTTGTGAAATTTTCATCATCGGCTTCCGAGCGACCCTCGCACCAGAGATCCAGCTTCGTACCAGCAACTACAAGCATCGTGAGGGGATCCTAGGCACGAGACCACATCACCGGCAACCCCATCCAGCTCCTGCATGCACGGCACTTCATTCCAGGCGCCCCCGCAGAAGATTTGTCCCAGTTCGACCCTTCCAAGCACCGAGGCGCTGCCTGCGTCAAATTATAAGGACAGTTTATGAAGCCAATTTAAATGCTACGGACGTGAAACTTACCGGACACATAAAGAAAGCTGCTCCGAAGCTGATTCCAGTCATTTCAAACCTTAAGTTAACCTAGAGCTAATAATTGGAAATTCTAGAAGTGAGGTTAGGATTCTGCAGCGTCGATTTGAAAAACAGCGAAGTTGTGTTTTCGCTTAAAAACAAAAGACAAGCTAATGACGCTTCAATTAAGCGGGAGAATTTAAAATTACCTGTTAGATCTGCTCACTGAGTTGTAATTAATATTGAAAAACACTGAACGACCAGCACTTGATAAATTTCATAACGTAAATTTGTCACATATTAGTTCGAGTGAAGCATATTAGTTTGCATTTGACCTACGCTCCAGTGGCGTACGAATAAATTTCAAAAACTAACTGTGAACCCATACCTTGAGTAAGAGCTCATGTCTGCCGTGAGTTTAGCCAACAAAATTTAAATTGCAGGTAGATTAAATCACAAGTAGGGGCTTACGATCATTTATTTAAACTTGAGTTACTATACAGCTCATTTTTAATTATCCCTGAGAGACTTAGTTAATTCATTAGTTCTTTGACGAACCCAAACTAAAAATATTTGCTTTGGTAGCTCTAGTTATTTATTTAAAATTAAATTATCATCATTTAGAGAGCAATAACCACTGCAGTATATCGGCCGTATGTTGTTTAAAAGTATTCGTAATATCTACTAAAAGTGGTCAATTTTAAGAATATGATTTTAATATATATAAAATTTACTAGTAACCTGGGCTACTACTTTGGTAGTGTAGCAACCCATGATTGCAAACTCGTTTTCAAACCAATTAAAACAATGCACGCAATTTAATAGTGGAGCTGTTAAATTTTAACAGCCACGGCTGTTATGGGTGACATTTCAATCAAGCAGGCAGTACTGATATTATCCATTCACAAAACTCATGAACTGTCAGTGTCAAATTTTTTAAATATTTCCTGAGTGTACCTGGAAATTACAGTTTTTTTGGAATGTATTTCGGATCTAGTGATTTCTAGTAATATTTAAAGTTAAGGTTATGTTACATGTGTCAAAATTCACAACTATTTTCTTCTAGGTTTTCCTTGTAATAATCAACTATACCTTTTTTCCTTTCCAATAATAAAACCCTCTTTGGTCTCTGTTCCACTGCAATTGAAGTATATGCACAAAAATTCTATAGAATTTGGGAGGTTATTTTTTTACAAGAAAGTGTGACATAAGTCAAGTTTTTACATTTCAAACATTTCAGTGCTGCCAAAATCAGCAAGCAGAAGTTCCAAAACAGAAATAAAGTACTTGACAGCGTTTTGACAGTTCACGAATTTTGTGAATGGATAGTATAGTACAATAACATGTCGGTATTATTAAAATTTGTAAACAGTAACATGCAGCAATGCAGTAATTTTTCACCAATAAAAAAGTTATTTACAGATTAGCTGTAAAATAATTAGGGAAATAAATAATTTAACAATTAACACCATGCTACGTCGCGCAAGTTATCACCTGGTATCATTTTTTGGAAAATGTGCAAAATCTAGGCATTCAAAGTGTTATGACTATGTAGTAAATTTATTTTCCAGAGTAGATTGTATGCTTTTTAGTAGATCAAAATAATGTTTGACAAAGAGAGAACGAGAGCGAAAGATAGGTATTTTGCATACACACGTCAATAAATAGCATAAGGTTGCTAACGATTTTCTGTTATTCCATACTGGATAGCGTTTATATTTCCAGTATCATTTGTTAAGAAACCAAAACTCCCTTTGAAGGTTTGTAAATAAACGGAAAATATTTGTAATGCGCAAATAATTCGATTAAATGTATTTCAGATGTTTCCTTCTTGCCTGTATAAATAGCAGTTATGAGTAGCAAACAAGAATTAACGGATAGTGAATTATATAATTCAGCAATAATCAACTTGCCCAAGTCATTAAATATGAATAGTAATAAAGCTGTTGGGAAGATTCCTATTAAGAAAGAAATCATCGAAGATTTTGACAATTGTAGTAATTATTCTGAAATTAACATTAAACAAGAGGAGCTTATAATAAAAAGCGAAGTTAACAGAGTAGAAAATTCTAGTCGGTGTGAGGTATGTGGTTACAATTACAGTTTAAAGGAAACTTTCTCCGAACTTGAAAAACATAGGTCTAATGAAATACGATTTGTATGTAGTTTTTGTCATCATAGAGCATTACCCAGAAATAATGTAGGCACTTGCATGAATACGGATGGAAGAGAAAAGCCACATATTTGCTTTATTTGTGGTTTCAGAACGACATATAAACAAAGTTTAGTGGCACATAGAAAAACCCACACAGGAGAAAAACCCTACACATGTTCTTTTTGTGATTATAAAACGACAAGAAAAAAACATCTAGTTGCACATGCAAGAACTCACACAGGAGAGAAGCCGTTTAGCTGTTCTATTTGTAATTATAAAACGGCACGAAAGGAAAATTTAGTTGTACATTTAAGAACTCACACAGGAGAGAAACCGTATAGCTGTTCTAATTGTGAGTATAAAACGGCAAGACAAGAAAATTTAGTTGCACATATAAAAACCCACACGGGAGATAAACCTTATAGCTGTTCTATTTGTGATTATAAAACAGCACAAAAAAGACATTTAGTTGCACATACAAGAACTCACACAGGGGAGAAACCTTATAACTGTTCTATTTGTGACTATAAAACGTCAAGAAAAGAAAATTTAGTTGTACATATAAGAATACACACAGGAGAGAAACCTTATAGCTGTTCTTTTTGTGATTATAAAACGTCACGAAAATTAGATTTAGTTCCACATATAAGAATTCACACAGGAGAAAAACCTTATAGTTGCACTTCTTGTGATTTTAAAACAGCACGAAAAAAAGATTTAATTCCACATATACGAATTCATACAGGAGAGAAACCGTACATCTGTTCTATATGTGATTATAAAACGTCGCGAAACGAAAATTTAGTTGCACATGTAAGAAAACACACAGGAGCTAAACCATACAGATGTTCTATTTGTAATTTCAAAACTGAACACAAACGAAGTTTAGCTAAACATACACAAAATCATACAGGAGAAAAACAGTACAGTTTTTCCTTGTGTGAGTAAAGAGCAACATAGAAAGAGCTTTGTTAACTATATGAAAATTCATATAGAAGCAAAACCATTTGTGAATATAAAACATAGTTTGAACATATGAACACGCATATTGGTGAAAGTGAATACAGAGCAATGAATAAAAATTGAATGAAAATGCACACTGAACAAAACGCTCAGATTAATTGGTCTATCTGTGAGTACAAAACTGCATTCAAAGCCAGACTGGTTTGGCATATAAAGCCGCGTGTAGTTGAAAAATCTTGTTCTGTTTGCAATTTTAAAAGAGCAGACGAAGGCAACTTAATTATACATATGAAAAGTCGTACTGGAGAAGAATTTTATGGTTGTTCTCAGTGTGAATACAGAGCAGTTCATAATAATAATATCATGTGGCTTATGGTAAGAAGTCTGGTATCAGAGTTTTCAGGTTGCGTTAAGCACCTCTGGCTTAACATAAGGACTATCCCCGAAATGACAATTGTGATCGATGGCTTAACATCATGCTCTCCAAGGCAAGGTTATCTGCGATTTTGCTACCACTACAGGGAAAACTCCCATTCAAATGCCGACCGGGCTTAGCATTGCACAACTCTCGAGGCTGTTTGACTAGACATCGAACTATGCAGCTGTGCCACCACTCAACCAGTAGAACAGTTCGTAAAGACAATTGATTTAAACAGATAAAACACTACACCAGATTATAAAACAGCATGTAAAAGCATAGGAAAGGGAAACATTGCAATTATCTTTTTGTAAATTTGAAATGGCACATAAAGTTTATTTGGTTAAACATTTAACACAACATAAATGACAACTTATTAACAAGCAAAATGCACAAATTTAAAATAAATGTTAGATGTAGTTTTTTATAGATCAACTTAATTAACTGTTTTTTGAAATTGTGAATAATACTTTTACATACAATATACTTAGGGCCGGTTGCAGAAAGCAATGTTAAGTCTCATGTTAGCTAACATCGCGTCAAAGTGAACAAAATCGCATCAAATTTTGTTTACTAATGTATTACTTGCCATAAGCATTTGAGATTTGATTCGTTTTTGTTCACTTTGACGCGATGTTAGCTAACACGAGACTTAACATTGCTTTCTGCAACCGGCCCTTAGTGTAGTATTTATTTTATTGTATCCTATTATGTTATTATGATAACTCCTTAACAACGAGTTGCGTTAAGATGCATTTAATCATATGGTGACAGCTATGAAGTGTATTGTTAGTCTATGTCAAATTCGATGTTAGTAGGTTAGGTTTTGTTTGTTATTGGACACAAACTGACGAAAAACTAAACCTGAAAATCTTAATAACATAACCTGACAGTGCTACCAACGATACAGAGTTTTTATCTTACTAGTGATACCACCACTCGCTGTTGTAAGTGTAATTAATAACCATTTTTCCTATTTTTTAAAAGGATTAGTATTTTAGGATAAAATAAACTGTGTTACGATATACGTAACGTTATCTGCTTTCTACATTACTCGAGAATTTTAAAGAACTCGCTCCTATCGTCGCTCGTTCATCCAAACTATTCTCTCGTAATGTAAAAAGCTTGATAACGTTACTTGCATCGTAAATTACTATTATACTTGTGTAAATATGCGAATTTTTGCTTGATTTAATTTTATAATAAACAACTGCAGGAACAAACAATTACTGTTGTTATGTAGCTTCAAATATTAATAATAATTTCAGGAAATTTGTTACTGTAGTTAAATATTCGTATAGTAGTACATAAATGTATAATGATAGATTGTATTTCTATGTCATACATTTTATATAAAACCTTTGAAAATATACGATTACTGGCATTTATTCAGGTAAATAGTGTCCCTCCATCATTTAGGAGTTATATAAATACTGTAAACGGTATAAGGGGTTAAAGATTATGTATGTATGTATGTATAAATACTGTTCATGTAAATGCTGGTCTAACATGCAACACCGCGCAGAAAAATGTTTGTAAAAGCTTCAAGTGAGTTAAATTTAGACATTTGAGCCATAACAAACAGTGTACTGTGATAGCATAAAGGAAAAAAGTACACAGGAAAAAATTAAGTTGAAGGTTAGACAAAGAAAGCGGCGAAGTTAAAGTGGGGTTAAGAAGAGTGAATAGATTGAGAACAATGATTCTTGGCGCAAAATAAATGCGAAGTTGCTAGTGGGAATAGAGAAAGGAACTCGTAACGCGAGAATCAAATAAACAGAGGTGAAATAACTGGAGGAAAAATAAACAGTAAGTATACGGGACGTAGAGGATAAAACGATAAAAAGGAAGAGAGGAAAGAGGCTGTTTTTGAAATCGGCAGTGAAGAACGGCGAAATCGTCATTAAAATACGAGAAATCGGCAGTGAAGTAATCCGTTGTTTTACGATTTTTTGTAGGTGGCGAGGCGATAGATAAACCTAGAGTCCCTGTATACAGGGCTCCCGCTACCATATGTGCAAAGTGTGCAATGCACACGGGCGCCATCCTTTAGGGGCGCCAAAACACAGGGTCCAAAAAAAATTGCAAAAAAAATTTGCAAAAAAAACAAAAAGCCAAAAATTTATTTTAAAATAAAAGTTGAGAAATTAAATAGGATTAGGTATAAATACACACGAAATTTTATTAGTATATCATCCAGTTACTGCCGATTCCTATGTTGCGAGAATATGTCAGGCGGTAGTTTCTTTATTTTTCCTGTTCAGACATGAATAATGCCTGGAGCGCTATAAAAGCGATGCATCGCCAGAGGCGTTTTTAAACCGGTTAGTTCACTGGACCGTGCAACAAGTGCATTAAAACAAGTAATCCTATTAATTTTTACATTTAAAGTTATTTTTATTTTGTGTTGTGTTGTATAATATTTTGTTTACTACTTTTTTTTCTAAATACCTGCTGACTGCAATTTCAACGGTTTGATTTTTTATAAAATGGTAAGTTTATACTATCAACATTAACCCTTTATAGGATATTACTGGTTATAATTATTTTTTTTATCCAAATATCTTTTTATTAATTGAAATGTCATGTACGAGTTTAAAAAAGTAATTGGTTTTTTATCCATAACTCGCTTAGTTTATATGCTATCGATCTTTTTAAAAACCATTTTGTAGGGTTTTTTAAGGGCTATAAGATCAAATTAGTTTAATATTTTTTCTGCATTTATTTTTGAAAGGGTTTAAGCTGAAAGGGCTCGAACAAATTGCTTTTTACTCAAATATGCAAACTTGGTGCTTATTATTGTGCTTACTTTAGAAGTTAATTCCTAATTCCCATGAGTACTAATTATTTATTTGTTTTTTCAGGATAAAAGAAAGAGACCTTCAGGTGCGAAGTTTCGCGAGCAAAAGAAACTGAGACTACAAGATAGGGAAAAAATGGCTGGATCTTTAAAGCACTTCTTGCAAAACAATCAATATTCCACGGAGACTGTCGATGCGGCCGAATCTTAAGATTCTAAATCCGTAATATCAGTAACCGTGAGTGGACCATCTGAAATTTCAACAGAGGCGACCACGGTAACATCAGGTCCTGCAACAAGTGGCGGCGGTTGTAGCAGCAAAACAGCTTATACTGATGCAGAGCCCGATGAAGCGATGACACCATCCTCGTCTACAGCACTTGATCAATCCACTTCAGGTAATTCAGCTTGTGTAAGAAGTTCGGTAATGTCAGCTACCGAAATACCTGTTGCAAGTGACACTTTCGATGAAGGCTTTAATGAGGCTAGTGTCGATATAATTCCGTCCGACCCTTGTTTGTGGCCCGAAAGAATCACCAATGAGATAGCTAGAATATTGGTTAAACGTGGTCCGCCCTTGATAGACATCAGTTTTAGCTTTCCTAGTAATAAAGATAAGCGAAAGTTTTCGTGCAAATACTTTGTAAGAAGTCTAGCAAATGGAGAAAAAGTCGAAAGGACTTGGCTTATTTACTCTATTTCTAAAGATTCTGTATTTTGTTTTTGTTGTAAGTTGTTTTGTAAAACTCCTAACACTTTTTGTGATACAAATGGAGTATCTGATTGGCAACACTTGTCTTTGCTAATGAAGAGACACGAAACGTCAATTTTACACAACCGTTATATGAACACTTGGGTAAATTTAAAAAAAAATGTTGGAGACATCTACGACTGTTAATGCTCATCGCCTGCGGATTTTAGAAACGGAAAAAAAATACTGGCGCGACGTGTTGGAAAGAATTATTGCGATTGTTAAGTATTTATCTACACAATGCTTTGCATTTCAAGGTTCTTCTAAATTACTTTTCGAACATGATAATGGAAATTTTCTAAAATCTGTTGAGATGATTGCCTCTTTTGATTCAGTGATGAGACAGCACGTTAGCCGAGTGTGTAACTCCCCAAAAAAATCTGTTAAATGACTCATTATTTAGGCGTGCAAATACAGAATGAAATAATTGAATTATTGTCGTCTAAAGTAAGAAATAATATTTTAGAAATGGTTTGCAGTTCAAAATATTTTTCAATAATATTAGATTGTACACCAGACACTAATCATACTGAGCAAATTAGTCTTGTTCTGAGGTATGTTGTCCTTAACACCACTTCAAAAAAGGTTGAAATTAAGGAAAGTTTTATTGCGTTTAATCCAATACTGGACTCTACAGGGGAAGGGATATATACATTTGTGACAGAAATTTTGAAAAAATTATATTTAGATATAAAAAATATTAGGGGACAAGGTTATGATAATGGGGCAAACATGAAGGGAAAGCATGTTGGGCTTCAAAAACGCATTCTTGATGCGAATCCGAGAGCCCTTTTTGTACCTTGTGCGGCTCATACTTTGAACTTAACAGTAAATGACGCTTCTAAGGTGTCAGATGCTACAATAAACTTTTTTAATCTTGTGCAAGAGTTATATAAGTTTTTTTCGTCATTCACAAAAAGGTGGAATGTTATGAGAAAAAATGTCCCCGGGTTAAATTTAAAGCCTCTAAGTGAGACAAGATGGTCCAGCAGAATTGGTGCAATAAAGCCCCTTAAACTTTATTTAATTAAGGTTTGCGAAAGTCTTCTAGAAGTAGCTGAAGATAATTCCTTTCACATTGATGCAAGACATAAAGCGAGTTCCCTCTTAACGTCTGTACAAAATTTTCAATTTATTTGTGGAATTATTATTTGGCATGACGTTTTATTTCATATAAATATTGTCAGAAAACAAATCCAAAGTGCTACAATTAATATTAAAGTATGCCAAATCTACCTAAAAAATTTAGTTGATCACTTCCAGCAATATAGATCTGACCAATCATTTCAAGAAATTCTTGTACAAGCGAAAGAAGTAGCACTCTCTCTCGAAATTGAAGAAGACTTTCCACCGTTACCAACGGTCAGGAGGAAATTTAAACCAAAACTGTTTGACTATGAACACCGAGAGAGACCCCTCATGATTCAAAAACCGCCTTTAAAATTAGTTTTTTCTTAAAAATTATAGATCAAACTTTAAGCTCTCTAAAAAACCGATTTGACTTATTAAATGAGTATGATAATATTTTCGGATTTTTTAGCGACATATTCAAATTAAGTGACATCGATCTTTTAAAACGTTGTTCTGTTCTTGAAGAACGACTGACAGATCAGGATAATAAGGATATAGACTCCAATGATTCGTTTAATGAAATTAAAGCCTTAAAGTTGTTTTCATTACTTGATGATACTGGCCCCTTAAGTATTTTACAATATATATTTGAAAAAAAATTAATCTCCACCCTTCCAAACGTAAGCATTTCACTAAGAATTCTTCTGACATTGCCTGTATCTGTAGCTTCTGGCGAGCGATGTTTTTCAAAGTTAAAAATCATTAAAAATTATTTAAGATCGACAATGCTTCAAGAAAGATTGTCTGGGCTAGCAATATTAGCAATTGAACAAGAAATTTTTGATGGTATAAATTTTAGCGATGTAATTAATGAATTTGCAACAGCAAAGTCTCGGAAAATATCGCTACTACAATAGCTATTTTTTATTTTTCTATTGTACCTAGCTATCATTTTTGATTTTATAACGAAGTTACTTAAGTATTTGTTATCAGAAGTATCTGCATATTTTTTAAAATATCTAAGTATAAGTAGAAAGTAGTACTTATATACCGGGTGGCCATAAATATCTGAGATCCCGGTAGCCATGGAATTAGCTACTTATAAATGTTGGTTAGCATTATATTTTAAATATTATAATACCTATTGGTATGAAATGTAATAAAATGCAAATAAGAGGGGGGAAATGTGCCCCGGATTCTGCAGTTTAGCCTACGACTCGATTATAAAAATCTCCTGTTCTAACTCAATACTTATTGCAATCTGTAATAATTTTTGACAGATAGGAATTTTAGTTGTGATGACATTAATGACATTTCGTTTAGTTGGATTCATCACTTTAATGAAGCGGTGTTGATTCCAAAGGTAATGTGATATCAGATATTTATGGCCACCCGGTATATGTAGACATTAGGCAATATTTCTGTTATTTGTTCCTAAAAAAAAGTGATTTTTAGTTTTGGGTTATTTTCTAGTATTTATAAACAACGTGTCTGTACCCCATTAGTTAAGTAAATGCTTTAAAATGGGTGTGAACAAGAATTTATTTTAATTTATTTTGTTATGATTTTATTCTCTTTGTTTCATTTTGATATTTTAGTCTACAAATAAATATGACTTCTAAAGTTCGGTTTTTTGCTTTATTTCAAGCACCTACCTACCTACCTACCTTCAAAAAAATAAATAAAAAAACATGATCCAAAATGCCTTAAGGGGTGCCAAAATCCTGTTTTGCACACAGGCGCCAGTAGCCCTTACGGGGGCCCTGCCTGTATATAGGTTACTATAAGAGTTGGGCAAACAACAGGATACATTTTGATTAGTTTTGATCACTTTTTGCAAGGCATGTGTGATAAAAGTGCCGTTTTTACATATTTTGGAAGATCTTACGACCGATAGATTCACACATGCAAACTAAATCTTAACTATATTCCTAATAGTCGGTTCTAGAGATCTTAAGAATGGTCAATACTCTGAAAACTGTCCCATCAAAGGCGAGTTAGCAAGGTTGGTTTCCATAACCTCTTTGTTCGACATACAGGGTGCCCGGATTTCGTAGGGACAACATGGGTAACTTTTGTATTTGAAGAGATAGAGAGATGGTTAAGTAACAAACGACTTCCGGGATTGGACCGTGTCATGATTGAGATCGAAGAACTCAACGTTTCGCCCACTTTCGTAAGGGGCTTCATCAGGAGGAAAAAAGCAAAAGAGCACGGTAACTCAACGTGTTAACCACGTCAGAGGCGAAACTCGACTGACTATCGGAAGAAGAAAAGCGAGAATTTATAGGCAAGCGCCGTAGCGATTCAGCAAATGCCGTCGCGGTTCAGTGACGGAGGGCGGGGCTTAGGAATTAGCACTTTCCACATAGAAGGAAGGGGAAAGCCTTCGTCCCGATTGAAATTATTAGGGTATTTGCAAATCTCAATGGCTTCGCGAATCTTTCTGCTAAAGAAGAATGGGGATTTGCAGATGATGGAAGTTTCATCAAAAAGGATCTTATGACCAGTATCGCGTTGGTGTTCGGCGATGGCCGATGATGAAACGAGACCTGACTTGAGACAACGCTGGTGCTCAGAGATGCGAGTTTTCACTGAACGACCTGTTTCCACCAATGTATACAGCATTACAAGAGCAAGGGACTCTATAAACACATTTAGATGACATAGTGTTTAATTTATCTTTAGATGAAGGAAGAACCTGTGAGATTTTGCTCGGGGGTTTGAATACTGTTTTAATGTTTTGTTTTCGAAGAAACTTTCCTATGCGGTCGGTGACTTGGTGGATATAGGGAAGAAAGACTATTGCTGCAGGATGATCGAGTTTTTGAGGTTTGGGTGGCCGTGGAAGAAGATTGCGATTGATGGCAGACTGTATATCCCTAGCACGGTAACCGTTATTCTTAAGAGCTTTTCGAATGTGGTTTAATACAGCGTGGATATTATCGGGTTCTGATATGCAAACAGCCCGGTGTACAAGAATTAATAATAGCCAGTTTTTATGTAGGATGATGGTGGGAATCGGCATGTAAATAGCGATCAGTGTGAGTGGGTTTGCGATATACAGAATGACCAAATTGGCCACTGGGTTGGCGAGAGACCTGTACATCTAAGAAAGGAAGGGAGCCGTTACTTTCTATCCCCATGGTAAAGATAATCTCTACCGTGGTTAACACGTTGAGTTACCCTGCTCTTTGCTTTTTCCTCCTGATGAAGCCCCTTACAAAAGTGGGCGAAACGTTGAGTTCTTCGATCTCAATCATGACACGGTCCAATCCCGGAAGTCGTTTGTTACTTAGCACATTATTATACAAAATGCGAAGATAAATATCTTTGTGGATCGGATTAATCCTGGTGCACGTGGTATAAAATGAAGTCGATTATGAAAAAATTGTATTTTTTTATAGAACATCCTCATATCAAGCTATTTATCATGCAAGGCGGTTTGAAATCGACGAAAGAAGCTATACTAAATAATATTCCCTAATTGGAATGTCATTTTTTGGTGATCAACCAGCCAATGTTTACATAATGGTATCAAAGGTTTGGGTTTGTCTGTAGACCATGGAAACCTTAATAAGTATGTACTTGGAAAGCAATTTTGGAAGTAACTGAAAGTTCTAAGTACGTATAAAATCAATTATGCAACATAAAGTACACATAAGTTTATTAAAATTATAGATATCGAAATAGAGTTAAAGAAGTAGCTAAACTAGCATCGGATCAACCTATAACCGGTTTGGAACATGCAGTATGGTAGACAGAATACATTTTAAGACACAAACGTGCAGAGCACTTGCGAAGCTCTGCGCTAGATATACCCAGCTATCAGTATTATTTGTTAGAGGTGATTGGATTTTGTTCAATAATAGTGTCGATAGTTTTATATCTATTATTTATATCAATTTATGTGTAAAGTAATGAGATTACTAGTAGCAGCAAAATAAAAAAAGGTGCAATGATAATTATTTTTGAGCAAAGAAGATAAAATATAATTAAGACTATTCAACTCACCCCCTTCAAGTTAACTATTCACCAATCATAATTTAGTATTTATGTCATTTGCCACCAATCAGCGTAAAATTGTGCAACAATTCCGCTAGCGGAGTTTTAATGACAATTTTTTTCTCTTCCTGTGACATTTATTTAACTTCCTGTAAAATTAATCACATATGATATTAGAAATGTCAAATTTGACAAACAATTTATTTTACGTCAGCAGATTTTTATTTTCAAAGAGGACGTGATAAAATTGATTAATTACTAATTAATATCAATTTTGTTCGTTGAATAGTCCTTCAAATGCCGCTTGCAGCCGACGAATTGCATGAATTTTTGTCAAAGTGTTTATTCGTGTTTATTGCTTCAAAATTGGTCTCGTGCTGTCGCACTCGACCAATTTATATTGAAGCAATAAACACTCATACACTTTGACAAAAATTTTCGGCAATTCGTCGACCGCTCGCGGTATTGTATATGAAAATTATACAATATCAACTCCTCGAAACATTAAGGGGAATTGCAACAACACTTTGATTTTCATAGAAAACACAATTATTTACCTGTTGTTTCTAGAAACCGCAAAAAAGTAAACAGAAGTATCGTAGTTACTCTCCTAAAAAGGTTATAACTTGTTAAAAAAGTAATCCTTTAATTTTTTGAGTAGTTTATTTTAATGCGTAAAACACATTAAAAAGAGCCGGGGCTGGTAGCTCAGTGGTAAGCATTCTGACTACTGATCTATAAGGGTCGCGAGTAGGGTTTCCAGTCCCGGGATCCGGTCCCGCGACCGTCCCGGGATTCTACCAAAAAACCGAGTCCCGGGACCACAGCCAGCACAGGCGAAGTCCCGGGACTATGTCAACATTCGTGCGTATACTCGATATCAGAGAATTAGGACAGGTATCCACCGGCGTCTGGTGTATACTCATGCCTCTTGCGCCTCTTGCACATTCTACATTATTTGCGTTTTGCGTAGACAGGAGAGGTATTGTTTTCGGTCCGTTGGAATTAAACAAGTGTATTGTTTCAGGCATACTTACAAGTGTTCGTTTATTTTTTTGTTTCTTTTGTTGGTTTTAGATATATTTTACAGGTAGTCGTGTGCATAGGTAGTAACGGCAAGGTAACTAAATTTGTAGACTTTTAAAATTACGTGCGAAGAAGCTGAATAATTTATACTTTAAGGTGTTTGTTATTATCTGCTAAAACGTTAGATTTAGAGCGAATTTCGATTCCCAACCTATCTGCATAAAAAATAATGACTTGAAGTCGATATAGCAACACTTTTATATATCAGAAGATAACAATTCACGAAATATAAAGTTTGTCCCAATAAAATTATGATAACCAGAGGCGGCTCGACGACAGGATTACTCATTTTGCAGTTCACGCAAAAGCAAAAGATAAAGAGCGGCAGACATTTTTAGTACCAGAAGAAAGTAATGAAGTTATAGACGAGCCCCAACGCAGCTCATTAGCAGCACATAAATACTTTATTTATTTTAAAACACTTGTTTATCTTTGGAATTCGAATTCGGAAATTTCACTTAAACACTATTTCCCTTTCGGGACCATTTTCGGGACCTTCGGGACTAGTCCCGGGACTTGAAATTTAGCTCGTAGGTCCCGAAAACACTTTTGGTCCCGGGACTTGGAAACCCTAGTCGCGAGTTTAATTCCCGTTCCCGGTGAGGTTTTTTAAAATAAAAAACTGTGGATAATAACCTCTACAGAATGCCATCATACTACGAGAATATAATTCATGTATCACGTGACGCTATTTCAACCAATGAGGGGCATGCAAATGCCTAGTTACACATTATTACAGCGGTAGTAATTTATTTGCGTAATTGTTTTTACGGGTGATCATAAATGGTTGTGATTTTTTTCTTAGGTTGGCACTGTCAATGTTGGTTACCCTGCTGTCAATTTTAAGTCTGTGTCAAATTCGAGGTTAGCAGGTTATGTTTTGTGTCAGTTTGTGTCAAAATTGACGGAAAATCTAACCTGCTAACCTCGAATTTGACATAGACTTAAAATTGACAGCAGGGTAACGAACATTAACAGTGCCAAACTAAGAACAAAAAGTAAATATTTGATATTTTGCATTTCATTCAATATATTCTCTTTCCAAATATAATTCGTGTAATGATTAATGATCGATAATTTTTTACTCGTTAAAACCGAAACAGCAAATTTGACTCGTGCTACGCACTCGTTAAATTTAGGTTCCGGTTTTAACTCGGAAGAAAAATAATCGATAATAATCATTCCACTTGTTATATTACAACTGATTATATAACTCATCATAAATTTGGCCAATAGTAATTGAGAATTATACTTAGTTACTAGGTATAGATAAACGGATATACCCTTGACGACGTGGTATAATCACTTCGGTGTTTCGGTGGGTCCAACAAAGCAAAAATAATGGATAATAATAATCTAGAGCCATGATGTAATAACTGTCTATTGCAAATTCGAGGTTAGCAGTCAGTTTTGACACAAACTGACGCAAAACCTAACCTGATAACGTCGAATTTGACATAGACTTACAGTGCCACCAACCTAAGAAATAAAATAATTTATTATTATAGGTCTATTCATTATATAATCGTAACGAATACCACTCGAGCAATCGAAAATAATGATTATTTTTCACTCGTTACTCGACGTAATCGTTATAATACCACTCGAACTGCGCTCTCGTGGTTTTTAGCAGATTTCGTCTCGTTACTGGGAAAATAATCGATTATTTTCGATGCTCTTGTAATATTATAACTGGTTATACCGCTCCCTCTAACACCAACCAATGAAAAACGGCAAAATGCATAGTTACGCATGTACTAACTTTTGATAATGTACATAGCAACTGATAATCACATACCTTCCTGATTAATAGGTGATAATCACACGCCTTCACAAACATCATGTTACCTGCTGTCAGTACAATTGTCATAACAACCACATTAACTGTACTTTTAATATTTAACATACACTATTCAAACGTTGTTTATTGACTCGTGATATAATCTAGCCGAATGCAACTCGTGCCTTGATTATCAAATCATTTCTGTTTACACGAGATATATTGTTTGGCAATCGCGCGAGTCCGAAGGACCGATTATTTGATAATCAAGAACCCACTAGTTGCATTATATATGATAATTCATATTCTTATTTGTGTATTTCGCCACTCTGCAAAATTAAAATTATTAAACAACGAACGTTTCGAGGGACAATCTGCCCTCGTTATCAACGATTAACAATTAAAAGGGAACAAGAAACTTTTTTCACGGAGATTGAAAAATCACCAACCTCCAATAAATTGCTTGACACTGATGTTTGTTGATTATCTAAATTATAGATTCACGCCACAAAGAAGTTTCAGAGATTGTTACTACGATGTGTAGCATGTAAAAGATCCCTTGCTAGGGTTGGAACTCCTTAGTCTCGGCAAAAGTAGGACTTTGACCATATGACTAAAGCAGTCGGCGTCTAAGGTATCTGGTACTCCGCATGCCAAGATCTTGTCCATAACAAACAAACAAACACATTAAAAAGTCAAGGGGTAATGAAAGTCTATGTTGTTTCTATGACATTTAGTAGTGATACTACAGTGACTATATAATCACAGTGTGGCCATACAATTGTTGGCTGGTACTTTTGAATCCAATGTCAAAATCAGATTTTGCGAAAAACCATGGTGATGTAATAAAAAAATAGATTTTTTTAACGGTGTAAGCGACATTTGGTAACAAAAAATTACTAAAGTCAAAATAAAATTTGACAATTATTCATTTGCTGAAGTGAATAATGTTATTCAAAATAACTGATCTCTCAAATACAATAAAATACCACAAAGGGGTTTAAATGTTGAAGAAATATGAGTCATACGGTGTCTTCAATTTATTACAATTGATGGAAATTGGAAAGTTCAAATCCAAAACACAAATGATATAGCATCATTTGTAAAAATCTTCTCGGTAATTTAATATGCTTTATTAACATCTAAATTATATTAGATAGATACATGGGCTAAACCCCAATATAGCCCATTGGTGCTTAGGCGCATGCGCGTGATAATGTGATTCTCAGTTTGTCGGAGGTTCTACAAATGTTCAGACAATGGAGGTAAAACACGGGAGTCTCATGCCAGACCCAATCTTGACTACCGTCAAGGTGCGAATTTAAGTTACCTGCTGTTTAAGATTTGTGTGTGCTTAGTAGAAAAATGCGTGTGCATCACCATAAAACAAGCAGTTAGTCCAATCGTCGACAATAATATTGAATTTGAATTTCCCAATGAGTATTTCTCTTATTTATAGCTTAAAATCTAGTTTCACCACTGGCATAACAGTTCCTTTATGTTCATATTCCGTAAATGTCAAAATGTACCAGTGGGGCTATACTTAAGTTTTCCCGACACTAAACTACTTGCTATACATGTTTAACCTGGAATTGCAAATGTACACCGCAATAATCTATTGAGCAGTTACTTACGAATATTTAAGCAATATAAAACTTACAGGAAAATATTTATTTCTCTGTTAAATGTTCTGGTTTGTTTGATGTTAATACTGTTCTGAATATCGTAAACAACTAATTTGCGAAAAACGTCAAAATATGGTTCTTTTCCGTAGAAACAAACTATAATTTGGAAAACTCACAGCCGCGGGAAAACTAATAGCGGATTTCATCACGTGATACGTCCACTCAAACTTTTGACAAGTTATAAAATGCCAATGTCTTCTTTTGACATTAGTAACTTTTTGTAACTAAACATTCTGTACACTGTTAAAAATGACAATAACTTGGAATCCTTTTGCCTTCAGCCAATAGAAAACATGACCACCGTATGGCCACACTGTGATTATATAGTCACTGTAGTGATACCAGTTAATTACAGTTTCAATAATGAAGTGAGAATAGGTTACATTCTCTCTTGTTATTTGTGATTCAGCTTTTTCAATAAAATTACGGTTTATATATTGCATTTTAAAATAAACGCATTTACACATGGCGATGGCGTGGCGAATTCTTAGAAACCATTAGTAACAATCAAGTCTTCGTGGAAACGGCAATACCACATTGCGCATTAAAATACATTCATTGTATTTTTGTTATAAGTCTGTGTAAAAATTAGATTAAAATAAATGTAAATTTCATGTTTGCAGAATTTTATATAACTCCTTGCTCTACCGACTGCATAATTCTATTAAATTATAGATTGAATTAGTTTATAATAAAAATAACCACGTTGTTTCATTGATGAAAAATTTTGTAATTATAAGAAATTCTTCTACTATACTTGAATTTTTGAGCCCGTGCGTGCACGTCATCAATCCGCCTTTTAGTAAGGTTTTCAGTACCAACACTTGAAAAATATAAAACTACTCCTTTTTTCAATAAAATAATGATTAATATTGCTTTTGCTAATAATATAGCTTCATATATTGCTATAGCCGTACATTTTTTGTTTTAATATTTCATAATTTCCATGAACAATAGCAAAAACTATAATACGTCGGGGTACTTTGTGTTTTCAAGTTCTGCTCAGGGAATTAACACGTACGCATGTCGCTTTTTAAAACGACTTATTTGTTATAGTGGTTTTGACAGGTGTTGACAGTGACATATAGTTTAGTTTGCATTTTAAAAATCCGTTGTTTTCATAAGGAGCATTGGGAACAAGTTATACTGTTGTTTTTCCGCTGCTACAAATTACTTACTTTGGGGAAGAGTTTAGTTGCTGGAAACGTATAGGGATCTTTAAGCTAAAATGTCGACCGCCTTACCCAGAAGGTCAAAAGAGCTTGTTGCCGCTTTGATAAGGTATTTTGAACGAGAAAGAGACAACGATGGTGCACTTATACCGCTAACTGCTGTGAGACAAGTAAGTAATTTACACCTGTAATATAATAATTCGTAATATAATGACCAACTTTCTAATGGTTTGGTGTTACAGAGAGTTGCCAATGCTTTTAATTTAAGCATACGAACAGTCTGTTCTATTTCGCAGACCTGCAAATCTGTATACTGTATACACCATGGTTCAAAATAGTAAGTTGATACACGTATCATCATAAAGGACAAAATAGCCGAAAAACGCCGCCTCAGGCAACGATGGAAACTTACCAGATCGGACCTCGACAAACGAGAGTATAATAGGGCCAGCAAACATCTAAAAAAACTCCTTAGTCAACATTAAAATCAAGGAATACAGGCCGATGCCTTTGCTGAATATCTCACCAAAGTGTTTACACCCTTCCCTTGTCAACTCCCGAATGAAGATGCCAAAGATCAACATAAAGAAATCTCCAGGATATGACCTGATCGCTGGGACAATTATCAAACAATTACCAACTAAAGCTATACAAGCCCTTACACATCTATATAATTCTATCCTCAGAATCCGGCACTTCCCAAGTCAATGGAAAACAACGCAAATAATCATGATTATGAAACCTGGTAAACCACCAAAGGAAATTACATCATACAGGCCCATAAGCCTACTCCCATTCTGTCAAAGGTCCTTGAAAAATTGATTCTGAATAGATTAATGCCAATTTTAGACGACCAAGAACTAATCCCTAACCATCAATTGGGTTTCCGTAAACAACATGGTACCGTGGAGCAGGTGCACAGAATAACGGACAAGATATACAGAGACTTGGAAGGAAAAAGATACTGCTCTGCAGTGTTTTTGGATGTCAAACAAGCTTTCGACCGAGTTTGGCATCAAGGCTTATGCTACAAGCTCAAACAATACCTACCCTACCAGATGTTTGAACTTCTGAGCTCATACATAACAAACAAGCACTTTTTGATAAAATACAAATACGAAAATACAACATTACACCCTATCTCCTCTGACGTACCGTAGGGCAGCGCATTGGGTCCCATCTTATATTTAATATACACTGCTGACCTACCCACATCGCGTCTAACGACATCAGCGATCTACGCAGTCGACATGGCCATTCTAGCCTCTCACATCAATCCACAAGCCGCCTCAAAGTATCTCCAAGCTCATCTCAACAAGATCCAATGGTGGGCCAACAAATGGCGAATCAAAGTGAACGAAGCTAAGTTCCAACACGTAACCTTCACTATGAAAAAAGAAAATTTCCCTCCAATAACACTCAATGGACACCAACTACCACACTCAGAGGGCAGTCAAATATCTGGGTCTACACATTGATTGGAGACTAACCTGGAGAACCCACATATTCACCAAGCGTAAGCAACTCGGCCTTCAACTCCAAAAGTTATACTGGCTCATCGGTAGTAAATCTAAACTATCATTGGAAAATAATCTCTTAATTTACAAAATAGTTCTTAAACCAATATGGACTTATGGGATCTCCCTGTGTGGTACTGCAGCTACTTCCAATTTGGCAATGCTTTATCGGTTCCAAAATAAAGTACTAAGAATGATCGTTGACGCGCCATGGTAATAATGTGATTTTAAGTGATCTAGAAATTCCCACAGTGAAAAGTGAAATTAAAAATTTTAGTGCGAGATACAAAGACAGACTGACCGTTCACCTCAACGATTCTGTGCAGCACCTTATGGAAGATAATAATAAACCCAAAAGACTTAAACGTTTTAAGCCATCTGATTTACCTACAAGATTTTAACTGTAACTGTAAATTACTTTTGACAAATAGTATATTCTTTTCATAACCCATACATTACATATTAAAATAATAAAATTTAATGTTTTAGTTATTTTAAAATGATACTGAAATGATTTATTTGATTTAGTTGTTAAAATACTGCGCAATTCCAATTATTATTCTTTGTAAAAATATGTAAATTATTTGCTATTATAGTCAATTTATTCGTTATTTCATGTGGTACTCAATACAATGTTTTTACTAAAATAAATCGAGCAAAATTGTATTTTTAATTGATTTTAAGTTGGGTCCGAAAAATTACATAAATACCTGCAGAGTACCTGTTATAAGTAGCCTCAACAGATAAATAACATATACAGCGAGCAAGCAAAGTATCAGTTATAGGAAAATGCGCCTTATCCGTATACCTGAAGTGCGCCAATTCATTTCACACAAGCTACATCATTCAAGTTTTCAAAGTGCTGATTTTCTGAGGTAGTTTGGTCACTTAATTTTACATTAATTGTAATTATGTAAATTAATATGATGTTGTCTTTAGTTTTCCTGTTGTGGTTTTTTCTTTCATCTTTAAAATATTAATTTAATATATTCATTAAATTCTAACTGTTGTGGCCAGACCATATTTTTAAATTTATTTTGAATTTGTGTTCCCGCGCGTATTTGCTGTTTCCGGCTGCATGCGTATGACTCGCGCAGTATTCCGCCGATTTGCGGCACTCAACTGACTTCTTCCGCTACGCTGTCAGCGGCCGGTCACACCAAGCATCGCTGCGCCCATTTAAGTAAACTGTCCTAATTGCCAATGATTATTAAACGAATAAACAAGTGATCAGGGTTTTAATCAACAACATACAGTCCGCTTAATTTCCCCTGAAGAAACATGGTCATTCGAGCCGTATGGAGCATCGCACATGGTCAACTTCAACGAGGTGATTAGCGACAGCATGCCGTAAACGTTGCAGACAGCGGAGGGCGCACGACAAAAACACCGGATAAATGTGAGCAAATTCCTTTCTTTCTTATCCTTAATTGTGATTTGAGATTTGTTTCAATGTTGAGTTCACATTTATAAGAGAAATTGCCAAGCATTCTGGCACGTCCTCAATTATGTTTAACTGCTTTTTACCCATATGTTTGATCTGAATAAAGGATTAATACAATTTTCATTGAAAGCACAAATAAGCGTATTTTCGTAATTTCTTAATCAAAGCAAATAATAGTGTGAAGGGAAAATTATGAGAAGCTCTTCGCGCATTATTTAGTTGCATATTTACTTTGGGAGTGGTAAATAAGTTTGCCCTCATTTCGTGATAAGAAATTAAATTTTTCGCTGTGTTTATTCATTTATGTTGTATTGGCTCTGTTCCAATTAATGCTCGGTTGTTTATCGGCAATTAATGTTGTATTGGCTTTGTTCCAATTAACGCTCGGTTGTTAATCAACCAATAATTCTGTATTGGCTTCGTTCCAATTAACGCTCGGTTGTTAATCAACCAATAATAATTCTGTATTGGCTTTGTTCCAATCAATGCTGGGTTGTGTAATCTACCCTGTGTAACGCTATTTTCTTAATTTAAAACTTTGTTGTTTTACTGACTAATCACGCAAAAGTTTTGTAGTTCATGATTCACAAAATGGATCATATTCCTGAAAGAAATGCTTTAAAAGCACGCTTAACTCGATTTGAGGAAACTTTAGAAAAATTAAAAGCAACATTTAGTATAGACAAAAATCTAATTACTGAAATTGATGTCGAAACTTT
Organism: Agriotes lineatus; assembly: GCA_940337035.1. Lineage (NCBI taxonomy): Eukaryota > Metazoa > Arthropoda > Insecta > Coleoptera > Elateridae > Agriotes > Agriotes lineatus. The sequence continues at coordinate 124,341 of CALNHX010003047.1, forward strand.
TAGTTTACAATATGAAGCGCTAATCCCAGTGCTACATACATTTCGTGACTTGCAACAAAAAATAGAGCGGTCAAGTACAAATATTAAAGCTGAATACGATGAAACCGGTTCATTTGAAGAAAAATATTATTTTTTAATTGCTTCTTCGAAATTGTTTTTGAGAAATTTCAAAGTAGATTCAAGGGCTGCAAGTCCCGCAGGATCAAATCAAGGTTTGGTAAGGTCATCCAATGGAATGAACTTTGTGAACTTGCCAACCATAAAACTTCAAATTTACAACGGTAACCCAGAAGAGTGGTTAAGTTTTAGGGACATGTTTAAAAGTTTAATACATGAAAATTCGGATTTAACTGAAGTGCAAAAATTGCACTATTTGCGTACCTCTTTAACCGGAAAGGCTTGCGATTCAATTAAAAATTTGCCAATTACATCTGATAATTATGAAATAGCATGGAAAAGTCTTAATGATAGGTACAATAATTCTAAAGTTTTGATATATCATCACTTAAAAGCATTGTTCAATCTGGAAAATATGGTTAAGGAGTCATCAGGTAAATTGAGAGAATTAATTGACGCGTTTAATAAAAATTTGAGATCTGTTGACGCACTCATAGATCAAAGCGAACAAAGAAACGCACTTCTAGTTCATCTCCTTTATTCAAAGTTAGATCCTACGACCACGCGAGAATTTGAAAGCTCAAATGGACATAACATGGTTCCATCCTTAAAGGACTTAATTGATTTTCTTGAAAAGAAAGCATCTTTGCTGGAAACAATTGATGAAAAAAGTTCAAAATTGAATAGTCGTAAGGAAACGCATTCAAGGTCATTAATGTCTTCACAAATTTCTTGTAATTATTGTAAGGGTTCTCACTTAATTTACAAGTGCGATGAGTTCAAAAATTTAAGTGTAGATAACCGCATTGCCAAGTCAAAGAGTAATGGCTTGTGCACAAACTGTTTAGCTAAAGGCCACATCAAAAAGGATTGTAAATCATCTTACAGATGCCGAACTTGTAAAGCAAAACATAACACATTATTGCACCTTGAAAAGGAATCTGATTCAACTGTTTCTAGAAATGAAAACAATGTTCAAAAATCTGAAATAGTATCTTCGTTTGTTTCACATAATACAAATGTTCTTTTGTCAACAGCTATTGTAAATGCACGTGATTCTCATGGTAAAATTCATCATGTAAGAATTCTATTGGATTCGGGAAGTCAAAGTAATTTTGTAACCGAAAAATGCGCTCAGCGGCTAGGTCTAAAAAGGAACAAAGTTGAAATTAATGTGATGGGTTTGGCAAATTCGCTATCCCAAGTTAAATCGAAGTGTACAGTCAAGTTAATGGCGGCACATTCCAAGTTTAATGTTGATATTTGTTGTTTGATTATACCTACAATTACGGGCGCTATCCCAAATAGTCCTGTGAATATTTCTCATTTGAAAATTCCTTCAAACATTCATCTAGCTGATTCTAATTTCCAAAGGCCAGCTGAGATCGACATTCTTATAGGTGCCTCATGTTTCTATGATTTGTTGTGTGTAGGGCAAATTTCACTCGGGAAAGGTCAACCTAAATTACAAAAAACACGTTTTGGTTGGATTGCAAGTGGTCATGTGGGCTATCCCTCAATGACCTCAAATGAAGTAAAATGCAACTTTACTTATTCTTCTGTAAATGTTGAGGATCAGATTGCCAAGTTCTGGCAAATGGAGGAAATTCCTATGAAAAAGGCTTTTTCCGTCGAGGAAAATGAATGTGAAAATCATTTCGTGAGAAATACTACACGCGATAGCGATGGTAGATTTATTGTTAAGATTCCTTTGAAAGAATCTCCTTCAAGGTTGGGCGATTCTTATAATCAAGCCGAAAAATGTTTAATTTCACTTGAAAAACGGTTTAAGAACGATGACGTGTTGCGTGGTAGGTACTCACAGTTCATGCATGAATATGCTGAGTTGGGTCACATGACTCTTTCAGAAAAGGATGACACCGCAAATTCTTATTTTCTTCCGCATCATGGTGTAATTCGTGAAGACAAAGTCAGTACCAAGCTGAGAGTTGTTTTCAATGGCTCAATGGCTACAGATACAGGTTATGCACTTAATGACCTTCAAATGGTAGGGCCTGTTATACAGCGAGATTTAATTTCAATTTTAATTGACTTTCGGTCATATACTTATGTTTTCTCTGCTGACATTGAAAAAATGTACAGGCAGGTAGTAGTTTGTCCCTCGCAAAGATACTTACAAAGAATTTTGTGGAGACCCAATCCGAATGAGAAGGTCAAGACTTACGACATGAATCGATTGGTTTATGGTACCGCTTCGGCGTCCTTTTTGGCAATACGTAGCCTATCCCAATTAGGTTATGATTGCAAGGATACACATCCCAAAATTTCTGAAATTATATTGAATAATTTTTATGTCGATGATTTGCTTGCTGGTGCAAACTCGCTTGCAGAAGCGCAGGAGATTTGCATGAGCATAACTGATATCTTGAACTCTGGTTGTTTTCCATTGAGAAAATGGATCTCAAATGATCCTCGTGTCTTAAAGGATGTAAATCCTGAATATATTCATCCACACCTCTTGAACCTTGGGTCAAGCGAATGTACAAAAACGCTTGGAATAGCATGGGTTTTTCAATCAGATCAGTTGGTTTATTCAATTTCTCGAAGTCTGCTTGAAAAAGTGACTAAGCGAATAATTCTTTCTGAATTGTCTCAAGTTTTCGACCCACTCGGTCTTCTCGCGCCTGTCACGGTGGTCGCAAAAATGATTATGCAACAGTTGTGGTTGCAACGTTTGGACTGGGATGAAAGCGTCCCCTCCGATATCCATCAAAAATGGGTTCAATTCCGTTCCGAACTTGTCAAACTAAGCACTGTGAAAATTCCTAGACATGTTATGTGTGACAATCCGAAATATGTAGACATACATGGATTTTGCGATGCAAGTACCCTTGCATATGGCAGTTGTGTTTATGTTCGATCTGTTTCTCAAAATGATATAGTATCTTGTCGTCTTTTATGTTCAAAGGGCAAGGTAGCCCCATTGAAAACAATAACGATTCCAAAGTTGGAACTGTCTGGTGCCTTAACCTTAAGTCGCCTAGTAGACAATGTTTTAAAGTCCTTAAGTTTCAAACCCAAAAACGTGTACTTGTGGACAGACTCTACAGTGGTACTTGGTTGGCTTAAAACTCAACCTAACTTGTTAAAGACATTTGTAGCACATCGTGTCGCTGAAATTCAATCTCTGACCAGTACATTTTTCTGGTTGCATGTTCCTACCAATGTCAATCCTGCAGATTTGTTGTCGAGAGGAGTACCTCCTTCTCAAATTCAAGAAAATGAATTATGGTGGAATGGGCCTGACTTTCTGTATTTTTCTCCGCATCAATGGCCTAAATTGAATCAAGCTCCTGAAAAGCTTCCTGAATTGAAGAAAAATGCTCAAGCGTTTGCGTCATCAAATGTTGAAAGATTTCAATTTGAAAATTACTCAAACTTAAATACTCTAAAAAGAATAATTGCCATTTGTTTAAGATTCAAGCATAATTGTCTTAACCCCACGAAAAAGCGTACGGGTTCGCTGACAAGAAAAGAAGTCGATGAAGCTCTTTTGTGTTTAGTAAAAATATCCCAACGCGAATCGTTTCCAAATGAGTATACTTTGTTAAAGGAAAAAAGGGAAATTCCTTCATCAAGTAGTGTCTTAAGTCTTTCCCCATTTCTAGATAAAAATAATTTAATTCGTGTTGGTGGGAGAATTCAAAATTCTGACTTTGAGTTTAACAAAAAGCATCCCTTTCTTATTTCGGGAAATCATCGTTTGTCAAAACTGATATTCGAGCATGAACATAAACGTTTGTTACATGCTGGCCCTCAGCTTTTGCTATATACCATACGCGAGACATTTTGGTCTACTAACGGTAGAAATCTAGCCAAAAAAGTTGTGCATGATTGCGTGAGGTGCTTTCGAGCTTCTCCCAGAGGAATCAATCCTGTGATGGGTAATTTGCCTGAAGATAGAGTTTCTCAGAGTTTTCCTTTCGCGATTGTGGGCACAGATTATGCTGGTCCCTTACTACTCAAAAATAGAAAAGGACGAGGTAGCAAAACCTCAAAATGCTATATCTGTGTTTTCATTTGTTTTGCAACAAAAGCAGTTCATATAGAACTAGTTTCAGATTTGACTAGCAATTGTTTTTTATTGGCGTTGAAACGTTTTGTTTCTCGCAGAGGCAAACCGACTAAAATTTACTCAGACAATGGTACAAACTATGTTGGTGCCAATTCAAAACTGAAAGACATGATTAAATTCATTCGTAAAAATAATAAAGAATTGTCTCAATTAGCTCAAGATTTTGGTATAGAATGGCATTTTATACCACCGCATTCCCCACACTTTGGTGGTTTGTGGGAAGCCGGTGTAAAAAGTATAAAACATCATTTGAGGAGAGTGGCGGGAAACGCGTTGCTAACATTTGAAGAGTTGTACACTCTTTTGTCTCAAATTGAATCGATCTTAAATTCACGACCACTCTCTCCTCTGTCTCCGGACCCCAATGATTTTTCCTGTCTAACTCCTGCTCATTTTCTGGTTGGACGCCCTCTCACTGCGACTCCTGAGGCTGACGTAACAACTACGCCTGAGAACCGGCTCCAGCAATACGAACGAGTGAAGCAGATTCATCAAAACTTCTGGAAGCGATGGCATCTCGAATACATTAGCGAGCTGCAAAATCGCGTCAAGTGGCGCAAGAACAATGGTGTGCTTCAAGCCCAACAACTCGTCTTGGTCAAAGAAGATGGCATACCTCCCCTCCTATGGCGCCTTGGACGCGTCACGAAGGTCCATTCTGGAAAAGATGGCCTCAACCGAGTGGCCACAGTGCTCACTCCCTCTGGAACTATTCAACGCTCGTTTGCAAAGCTTTGTCCGCTCCCATTACAATAAAAAGGACACTAGCTGGATTCACGTTTAAGTGATAAAAATGTGAAATGTGTGTCAATGTTCTTTCATCAATCGATTTACTATAGTACATGTTTTGTTAATTGTTATTTGTTATGATCTTTGTTATATTTTTGTTGAAACGCCTTATCGTTTCAAGGTGGTCGCTATGTTGTGGCCAGACCATATTTTTAAATTTATTTTGAATTTGTGTTCCCGCGCGTATTTGCTGTTTCCGGCTGCATGCGTATGACTCGCGCAGTATTCCGCCGATTTGCGGCACTCAACTGACTTCTTCCGCTACGCTGTCAGCGGCCGGTCACACCAAGCATCGCTGCGCCCATTTAAGTAAAATGTCCTAATTGCCAATGATTATTAAACGAATAAACAAGTGATCAGGGTTTTAATCAACAACATACAGTCCGCTTAATTTCCCCTGAAGAAACATATATTATAATAATGATGTTTCACCTTCATTACCCAGAGACATATGTTCTGTGCAAAAAATTCTTATAATCTAGATAAACTAAGAGAGTGCCTGAAACAATTTACTAAGTTTTTAATAATCCGAATTTATCATCACTTTTTTTCTGAAATTACGACATCGCTGTTATTATTTTTAACATTACCTGTTTCGGTCATTTCAGCTGCAAGGAGCTTCTCTAAATTAAAAATTATGTCAGAAACAGTATTCATTAGGAAAGATTGGAAACCCTTTTTTTATTGTCCATCGAATCGGAGATAAAATGGAATTGCAAGAAGTTATTACAGATTTTGCAAACATTAAGGTCAGGCTTAAGCACTTTGCTTAAAATCTCGTTTTTATTTTTTAACTCCCTTATTTACGACATTGTTTTGTAGTGCCTAATCTTATTATTATTGATTATATATTCTCCATACAAGTTTTGTTTCAGAGATGAAGAGATGTAAATTGTGATATCTATGCCTGTTTTATAGACTATCAAAAGCTTTTGACAGTGTACAGCATAACAAACTATTAGATATTCTCAAGAACACAGTTCTGGATGATAAAGATATCAGAATTATAACAAACTTTTACTGGAATCAGACAGCATTCATAAGAGTGGAAGGAGAACAATCAAAGATCATTGAAATTCAACGTGGTGTCAGACAGGGATGTGTTCTGTCTCCTCTATTGTTCAATTTATACTCCGAACAAATCTTTAAAGAAGCACTTGAACAATTTAAGATATGCCGACGATACAGTGGCATTTGCTGATAGTCCTGAAGCCTTGCAGAGAATAATAGACAGCGTCGTAGCTACCAGTAAAAAAATACGGCTTGGAACTGAATGTTAGCAAAACCAAGTATATGGTCATCAGTAAAAATCCGGCCCCAAATACACAGATTACCATTGACAATAAAGGCATTGAAAAAGTTGAAAAATACAACTATTTAGGAACAAACCTCAACGATCAATGGGATCACTCGAAGGAAATCTTAAGCCGCATTGAAAAAGCTAGAGTAGTATTTATTAAAATGAGTAACGTTTTTAAAAGCCGGGATCTGAAATTAGACACAAAAATGAGACTGTTGCGCTGCTACATCTTTTCTGTTTTACTTTATGGAGCCGAATCCTGGACACTTATGGAACCAACAACTAAAAAACTGGATGCCCTTGAAATGTGGCTATACCGAAGAATACTACGAATTTCGTATGTAGATCGTGAGAAATTAAGACGTGCTACAAAGAATGAACAAAAGCCTGGAGATTGTCTTTAAAGTGTAAAAAAGGAAACTACAATATTTGGGGCACATAATGCGAAACAGGCATAGGTATGAGCTATTACAGCTCATATTGCAGGGCAAAGTAATTGGAAGAAGAGGCCCAGGAAGGAGAAGAATATCGTGGTTGAAAAATCTAGAACTTGGTTTTCAACAACTACTACTGGACTCTTTCGCGCATCAGTCAACAAAGTTACTATAGCCAAAATGATCGCCAACATCCGGAACGGATAGGCACTTGAAGAAGAAGAAGATATATATATTACTATAATTATTATTATTATTATTGATGTTTTTGCCACTTAATTTTATTAAGGACCTATAAGGGACCCGCAGCAAATTTTCACGAGGGGGTCCGAAATCTGAAGTTATGCCACTGTGTAAGATAGGTGATTTTCCAGATAAAATTGCTAAATGCAGTAATTCTGCTGAGGACTGGAGTTCCTACACAAATATTAAAGACAACTATAACTGTACATTAAAAACTTGTAAAAACAAATATTACGAAAAGCAGATTGATTTATCCAAAGGATCATCTAAACTAATGTGGAAAAAATTGAAGCAACTTATCAAAAACAAAAATGCAAACAGTGCTGAATTTGTCCAGTTTGATAACAACAAATTAACTGAACCTAAAAAGGTTGCGGAGCAGTTTAATAAATATTTCGTCGATAACTGTTCATGACATTCACAAAAGTATTGGGTCCGCAAATGGTGAAATAAATTTAAGCGATATTGGAAACAATACCACAAGTATATTTAGATTTAAACCAATTACCTTGGAAAAATTACAGAAAGTGGTTTTAAAAATGAGTAACAAATCTAGTACTGATGGCATTAACCCTAAATTAATTTGTGACGCTTTACGCTATCACTGGATAGGAGAGATGCTGTTGCAGTTATTAATGAATCGTTTGCAACTGGGATTTTTCCTGAAATTTGGAAAACGGCGATTGTTAGTCCAATACCCAAAGTCAACGGAACAAAAAATAGTTCAGAATTTAGACTAATCAATATGTTACCTGCGTTCGAAAAAATCATAGAACATATAGCTAAGGAACAACTACGTAGAAAATTATTTAGAGGAAAATAAAATCCTAATTAGTGAACAATCAGGTTTCCGCAAAGATCACTCTTTGAAACTTCATTAAATTTAGTTTTAGTGAACTGAAAAGAGGATATAGAACATGGGAAAAAATTAGTAGCAGCGTTCATAGATCTGAAAAGAGCATTTGAAACAATCGACAGAGATCTGCTCTTAGCAAAAATGGAAAAATACGGAATAAAGGGATTCGAATTAAGATGATTCAAGAATTATCTACGTGGCCGGCCGCAAATTACTAGATACGAAGGTGAAGATTCTCGAGCAGTTGAAGCATGTTTAGGGGTTTCTCAAGGCTCAATTTTAGGCCCTCTATTTTTATCCTCTACATTAATGATATAAACTCAGCAGTGCAAAGTTGTCAATATAACTTATTTGCAGATGACACTCTGGTAATTAGTGCCGATATAAATGTAAACGATGCAGTAAATAAATTAAATAGTGACCTCAAAAATATATCTAAATGGCTAAAATTGAACAAGCTTAAGTTGAATACATCTAAAACAAAAGCAATGATTATCAGTAGCGGACAATTATTAACCAATGCGATAACTAGTGTAATTGTTGACGATGTAGTAATTGAATATGTCCCTAAAATAAAATATCTTGGTATTATAATAGATAATAAGTTATCTTTTAAGGAACACGTGGATTTTGTTGTAGGTAAAACGGCTAAACAAATAGGTTTCTTTGGGCGAATCAGTTCCAAATTAAACTTGTGGTCGAGGATACTTGTTTAACAAACAATTATTGCACCACATTTTGAATATTCTGCTACCGTGTTATTTATAGCCAACGAAGGTGAATTGCAGCGTCTACAAAAACTATAAAATAGAGCAATGCGTATTGTTCTATTTTGTAATAAACGAACAAGCATCAATTTAATGTTCGAAACTCTGTAATGGCGAATTTATTTTAATACGTTAATTCTGATCTTTAAAATTGTTAATAACAAATTACCAGCATATTTCAATAAATTTATTGTATACAATAGAGACATACATAGTTATGAGACAAGAAATGTAAATAATTTTAGATTACCTGCAACAACGAAAGCATGTTCACAAAAAAATCTATATTACAAAGGTTTAAATTTATATAATGAACTATGTCAAATCTGTTTGTAAATGAAATATGTGTCTTTTTGTTGTAAACATCTATCTTGGTGAATAAATTTACTTACTTACAGTTTTTTATTAACTTCTATTTTAAATAGAACACCCGGTCTATTATTACATTTTTGAATTCAACTTAAAATTGTAGAGAAAATTTGTCTCTTGAACTAACGCTCTATTTTGTACGGTTTTTGTAGAATTTGTAATTTTTGAAAAATTTTGGCAAATGCTTAAAAATCAAAAATCACTGTAAAAGGAAGTTTTTTTTGGTATAATTTTTAGTATAGGTACCTACACATCACTTTAGAAAGATTTTTCTGCTGCTTAAATACAACATTATCGAATTTCTCCAAAGTCATTATCAGTGATTTCAAGTCATTGAATTTATTTTTTACTGTGATTGATTTCTCTTTTTGCAGAAATCTGCAAAGTATTCCCTTCAATTTAAATTATTCAGCAACCCCTTTTTTTCAAAATAAATGTTATTGAATATGTCCATAAATGCATTCAATTTTCCACAGAATCTGACAAAGAAATCAGCCTAATAAGTTGTTTCATTCTCAAATTATGTTTATATCCATCTAGTGTGACATACTTGACTTTTATTACTTTTCCAACTCTTTAACGCCAAAGCGATTGCTGTCTTCACAAAAGTTATAAGTTTCGTGAAACTGATTTTTCGTTATTCTGTAAAAAATGTAAATAGAATTCTTAACAGTATGCAACTCGATTGTGGAACTTATAGGCAACAAGCCATTATGGTGATAAGTAAATAGTATTATATTCAGGGTAATGGAAATATAATAAATGAAAGAAAATATTACAACATTTTAGAGCTAGAAGATACCTTAAATTAATTTTTATTTTAAGTGCCTTGTTAACCTGGCGTTGCTCCCTATATGAAAGTTTCTCTCACATTTTTAGTAAAGCTGGCGTATCTTTCATAAGAAGTGGTGGGGGTCTTTGTCCTCTCAGGTATGCTTCTAACTGACTTTCAACAACAGTCTACCACAAGGGTTCGATGCTTGTACACGTAGTATCTGATTTCAATGCATTTATTTAGATACGCGCAGCAAGTGAGAGTTTCTTTCATCACGTGAGTATCTGTGTTATATATATTCTTCAACATGAGTAGCGGTAGGAAGATGGTTGAAATGGCTTTACTGAAAACTGCCCAGCATGCCACAGCTACAGAGCAACCAAGAAAAGAAGCCAAAAGTGCTTTCGGCCAATCTGCACCGAACACACCATATTTTCGTGCGCTAGCTATGCTGCTGATGTATTATGCATTTTATTTCATGTATTTTCTTCAGTTTTTTCTTTTTATGTTATGTTATGAATCTCGTGGCTTAAGTTATCTAAAATGCCTGTTCATTTTAAGTTACCAGTTACTATACAACCAAAGTTAGTCTTTTATGTTTATGCTATACTTTATTATACTTTTTTGTGGAATAAAGAATGTTTTTTATTTCAGTGTTTACTTGAAAATTATTAATAAAAGTCAGATAGACGTCTGTGTGCAATGACATTCCAATAAGTAGATAGGTTACACTAAAAATCAGAGATTTCTGAAACGTGAGAGAAACTCTCACGCGCGAGTAACGGCGTAATTCTTAATGTAGCGAGCAACGCCGGGTTAATTGTGATGCTTCATGTTATCATGTTTCACATATATGAACTTAATCAGAAAATATCAGAAAAGCTTATATTTGTTCTTAAGGTGGAACTTCCCTCATAGACGAAGTGTAGTTTGGCCCTTATCTCATAATAATTGTACAACACGTAATGCACCCGGCTCGATAACAACACGTTTACGAATTTGTCTTTGTTGCACTCATTCTGTTCGGTTCTAGATCTGTAGAAAGAGAAATCCAGCGGCTCACTATAGTTATATTAGATAAATTCCTAATGCCGTATCGTTTACTTGAGTTGGTCCACTGCAATAATCCCTTGCCGGTCAACTACGACAGATATATAGCACGTGCTTTGTAACTCCGGTCAATTGGATATTTAAAGAAGCTGCTTTTCATCTTTTCGCCAGAAGCACCGCCTAGAATTATTAGTATCAACTTGAGAAGTTTACTAATTCTAGGTTCATAATTTTAATACAGTAAATAAAATATAGCAAGAAATGTAAGCACCATATATTGACAAAAAGGACATAAAAACAACATTAAACCATATACGCCATATTTCATAATTATACGTAAAGGTTTAACACCCTAATAGCATTTCTAAATAAATAATAAAACATAACAAAATATAAATGTATCCTTAACTTTCTACTCAAATAAACAAATAAATTTATTTTCAAACATCATAAACATGACTTTTCTGACTTGATTCTCAAGCTAAAAGTGTGACTTTGATTAGGCATAAAAATTGCGGCTTTATCTGCCTATTCATATAATAGTGGGATAAGAGCATCATTAATATACGTGTGTGTAAGTTACAAATGAGTGCGTAGCATGAGTTATGTAAGCACACAAGTATATTAATGATACACTAACACACATGTATTGAACAAAATGTTATCTACAACTGCCCAAAATTGAGAAAACTGCATTAAGAGAAATGTCAAATCTGTCATTTTCAAAAATATTTTAGTATAATATTTAACGCAATGTATAATAGCGAGAAAAATATATCAAGTTATGATTAAAGATTATTAATAATAATACACTCTTTGACTAAATTATAAACGTTTTAAGTATCATCCTACATTAGAATTTAGGGGTCATCGAATAGTTTAGTTAGAAAGTTGTAGTTACAAAATGTATTACTCATTATTACTAACTCTAGAAAGTTGAAAAATTACATTATGGTAGTAGTGGCAAATAAAATCGTGATATTGACAAAAATATTTTGATTTTTTAATTGATTACAAAGTTTAAAAATGTATTAGACACATTAGTAAATTCGTACTTATCATTCTAATAGAAATATGTACAAAGTTGGCAGACAAAATATTAAATTCCACACATAAATACTAAATAGTGTAATAAAAACTGTTACGTATTTGATGTGTTACCATAATCCGACTTTAAAAGTTCCGGTAACTAACTATCATAATAAAATGTTCTTAATTTTTCTTGAAATCCACTAAAAAAATTGTTGTCTCTAGAGATTTTTTCGTATAGAAAGCCCTTAGATGTCCAACAAACAAAGTAACAAAATTGCTTCATTGTAATATGAAGCTGCCCCTGCACTTGATAATAATACGAATCGTTCTTTTTTAACGAAAATGTCCTATCATTCGTATTAAATGTGGCAAATTTAATAACCTTTTTGTCAATTGCTTCTTCGGGAGTCATAAATCTTGCTGAATATGGACACTTAATTTCGATTATTCCATCATCGCCGATTAGACCATCAGGAGTTGCTCCCAAATAATTGTCGCACTTGTCGATGTAAAAACCACATTCGTGGATAGATTGTCCGATTAAATCTTCAAAGTGTTGTCGGGCAAGTAGCTCATGCTCTATTCCGTAACGTGTGCTATTGGAACCAGCAAAACCATTTAGCATATGCATAACGGTTTTCTTTGGATCGGTAGTTTTGCGCATTTTGCAAATTTTTCCAAAGCAAGATGCAGTTATAAAATAATTAAAACACAAATGGAAGCACTCACGACAGTATAGTTACACTGCAGACAGAAACCTAGTTACTGCACCTGTTGCAAACCGAAAATAAGCCGACAAGTACAATTTGCCGATGTTATTGCAGAACCCCATAAATTTATTGTGGTAACAAATGCTTTGCTGGTGCCGCTGACCGGGGTGGGAATGCTAGATAAGGAAGCTGTAGGCGCGTCTTATTGACCAGTTGGAGTAGACAATTCAATTCAGAGTTGCGTTTCAACAAAATCTGTAGTTGCTAGTTACAATATTTTTCTTATTACTTTTGTTACATCAACAGGAACAACTTGATGAATTTCTCTATGAGAATTTAACTAAAGCTATGCTTTAAACAATTTTAATAAACGACATTAAAGTGAAGCATTTTTTTCTCATCTTTAGTAGCATATTACTAAGGCACAATACAGATTAATGTAATTTTATTTCCATAAAGAAATAGTTTTCATGATCTACTATCACTGAGTGCAAAAATTGTTTGCGTATGTTATATATAATTGGCGTATTTTATGTTCAAATATGATCGGAAATACTACTAAAATCAGGAGGGAAGTTCCACCTTAATGTTATCTTCTTTGCAGACGGGACTGGCTGAAAAGATAATGGCTGCGACTGCTGGATTTATTTCAAGCTTTCATTCTTTGCAAGGAGTCACTGTAGAAGAGAAACACAAACATTTTCACCAACTGCTCAGTAGGACGTGGCAATCCCACATAAAAGGATTTCGATTAATAGACTTATCTTGCCTACACCCCAAGAATCATCTTGAAGAAAACTTTAAAATCGAGGCTCTTATTTATTTCAGAAGCATTCCCGATCTTCTAGAAATTTTGCAAAATGGAAATCCCATATATATTGCTAAAGTTTTACAAGTTAGCAATGTATTTCTAGATGAAGCATTCAGAAATATTACTGGTGAAGAACTGGTCAGGCATATGTTTCCTCGTATGTCATTTAATACTAAACTAAAATTACTGAACAAATTGTGTCTTCATTTAAATGATAGGGAGAAGGCGGAAGATTTTGTTGTGGCAATTCGTGAAAATTATGGTTTGCATTTGGCTTCTAAATTAATTCCTTGTTGTAGTCAGAAATTTATAATCAAATATATGAAGGATAATCGAATTGAACTTACAACATCCCAGTTGAAACTAATTATTGTAAGAAATCCAGAATTGGCAGAGCCTTTACTCGACATACTAAATGGATACCAAGCAAAAGTTAATGTTGCATTAAAATATCACACTGTTTTCAGTTATTTAATGCGGAAGGATCCTGCTTTATTTTTAAAATTAAACAAAAAATACAAACCGACATTTTGTTTAGGTCATAGGGCAACTAAGTCTTTAATTAGAGCAGATCCACAATATATAGTCAATAATTCTAAAGACATCTATAAATTGTTGAAAAAGAAACGCGTAGCAAGAAATTTACAACAGAATTTTAACAAATTTTATCTTAATGTGTTTCCATCATCCCTAAGCCAGTGTGAAAGTGAATATAAAGAGCTTCTCTCGCTTCTTCAATATATGCCACCTCGAGCAGAAAGAATCAAATTGTTATCAAATGTCTTTAAAAATGTATATAACAGTGAACTCTGGGAGCATCCTTCTTTCATTACTGTTCAGCTAATGGAGTTGATATCATATGATGATCGGGAACTTCTTATAGAGACTCATCCACGGCCTAACACAATTCCAGAAGAAGCATGGATAAGCTTCATGAAAACAGAAAAATCTTTACCATTACTCCAGAAACGTATTTCCCTCACCTCTAACATCAAAACAAGAGCGAGAATTATACCTCATCTTGTTAATACTTGCAAATTTAACAATGATAAAGTAGCATTATTAAACTGCTGTAAATATATGGTGACTCAACACCATAATGATCATTATCTGATTCGCCAAGGATTTTTAAAAACTGTAATGAGCAAATACTGTTTAAAGAAACTTGAAGAAGAACACTGGACGTACATAAATAAACTACTAAATTATGGCATTGTCAACAATGATGGTTATTATGAAAACTGTGATTTCTTGAAAGCGTACATAGAGTATCGATTGGTTCAAAACTTAGCGATTGAAAACGAACTTGAACAATGGTTCAAACATGATTATAGAAATTTCGATATGAAAGATCCTAAGCATCAAAGATATTGTTTAGAAAAAAGTTATAAATATGTTGGAATAAATTGTGAAAGTGATGCCATACACAATAAATATGTAGATTATTTACACCTTCTAAGTACGTTTAACGAAGCACATCCTAATGACCGGATTACTTTGTCATTGTATCCAACCGCTATTCACTATTTAAAACTAGCATTAAAAGAAAATAAATCTTGTTATGGCGAGCCACTAATCATTCAACAATATATATCAACAAAATCAAATATTGATGAAACAGAAAAAGTAAGATTATTGAATAGTCTATTTACATCTAAAAATCAATATCTATCAAACCAATTTCTAAAATGGCTATTAAGGACCGATCATACATATTTTATTAATAACATTGATGTTATAATGACCGCTCTCTTAGAATCAAGGTTTAGACCTAATTATGTCCCTCTGTGGAAATATTTGAAATGTCACACACATTTAGAAATTCCTCAAAAAATATGTGAAATTTGTATGAGAGTCATACTCACTGATAATGACGATGTTATTCAACATTATGGTCCGAACAAAACAGAATCTGCCATAATTGCATTATCACACTTAATGACGCCTGGAGATTTTATTGATTTTATTGAACCATATTATCCTGCAAGAGCAAGTGCTGATATTTGTACGAAAGAAGGTCGACACATGTGCAAAATACAAAAAAGTATCGTAGTTTCCTTCAAAGACATTGTTCCACCATCACATACGCTGGATGGAATCCTAAATTTCAGCAAAGGAGATTATTTGAAATTTGCACAAAAATCATTGCAAGCAGTATCACATCATGTTCCAGAGAAAACCCTCTTGCCTTTTTTGAATGAATTAAGCTCACGGGCAGTGTCTGTGCGGAAACATGCTATATGTTTTACTTTTAACTGTTCTAATAAGGCAGATATCTACAGCTTGCTGAACAAATTGATGAAGAGTGAAGAAAATACATCGATTCGTAAATTCTTATTCAAGGGAATTTTCAATTTCTTCGTAAAAAGCCCAGATGACTATTCATGGGAGTTATTGAAGCAAAACGTTCAAGCTTTAAACGTAGAT
Source organism: Agriotes lineatus (assembly GCA_940337035.1). NCBI lineage: Eukaryota > Metazoa > Arthropoda > Insecta > Coleoptera > Elateridae > Agriotes > Agriotes lineatus. Next base: position 140,117 of record CALNHX010003047.1, read on the forward strand.
GATTATGAATCTTTTCAAATACTTACGAAATGGAAAAGAATTCCAGATTCCTATCTAGGACTTTACGTTGCTTTTTCATGGGAAAATCTAGGAAAACTCCCAAATCCAGGAGAAATTGAGGAAGGTCGCTGTAAAGTCTTGGATGCGGTTACCATTACTGTAATTCCAACGATACCTGACAAACTGGGAAGAGAAATAATAACTAAATATTTGTTTAAATCTAAAGAGCTCAATAGTTTTCAACTGAAATTGCATTCGTTTGTTTGCAAGTATATTATTTATTGCAAATCTCTTTCTGAGCAAGATGATCGATTGCAACTCACATTTACAGCGATAAAAGACTACGTTACAGAAACATGGTGCAATTCAAACACATGTGTAGTTGGCTTTAAATCGGTTTATAGCTTTATACAAGAATTTAGTTCAAATTTTCTGGAAAACAAAAGTCTCGCTACAGAAATTTTTCATAAGTTTGTAATATTGTGGAATAATTTTTAAAAGCTGAAGATGCTTTAAACGTGTATCTATATTTACAACTTACTGGTAACTATTTGAAATGTACAACTTTAACTGAAATTGCAGAAGAGATTGTAGCATTATATACCTCATTATTAAAACAGCATGGTTCTATAATAGACAGCAGTTTTTATCAATCATTGGAACTACTTATCAGTCATTTCCTTTTAAGTGAGGAGTTAGAACTAGCAGAACAAAATCGTTACATTTTGATTGAAAAAATAATGGAGAACAGTAATCCTGAAGATAATGCAATGCTAGTAATGTGGCTACTTCCAAAAGTTGTTCCTACAGTGCCAAAACTTAAAACTAAGTATTACAACATACTGAAAGTGTTATTGGAAGAAAATAATCCTCGTATCAAAATATATTTGTGGCAATATTTAATAAATAAGCAATAAACACTATGTTTATGAAGGTTTACAATTTTATTGGGTGAAAAAGTTTTAGAAAAACATTTGGATAACACATTAACTAAAAATGTGCCTTTGAAGGTAGGTAGTGCAAAATGTAGATTTTATACAGGACTATGAAATAGTTTTATTTTTTAGTTTTTTGTATAGTTACATAAAATGTTTGTGATTTTGTAACTGTGTTGTTTTATATATAAATTTTTATATTTGTTGACCCACCTGTTTGTCACCAGCACTCCTTAGACTAGTAATAGAGCTTTTTTACCATGTTGTTCTTGTTATACTATGTATTGCTGATTACAGGAGATTCAGTTAATTTTTTGCAAATATTTTGTGTAATTTAAGCAGTTATGATTTATTTTCCATTAAATCAACTAGTTTGAAAAGTTGATTAAATCATCGAGCATTGTGTAAATACAAAAACATTTTTAGTGATGTAAAAAACGCGTTTTTTTTTAATCGAATAAAAAACCTGTAAAAAAACTACAAAAAACGTTTTTGTTGTTCATTTTTGTAACTGGCGGCACGTTTTGGTAGGTATGGTTGGCAGCAGGTAAACAAACAACAAAATTTAAACTTATTTTGATTTTACATGCTCTTTAAAGTTCAAGAAAACTACAGCACAGACTAGACAAATGTTTAATAAACAAAAGCAACAGTTTATACCTACTGCCTACTCGTATTACGTATTACTCACAGAACAGCAAAGCGTATTATGCATGCGTCTATGCGAGCACCCCTGCCCCACCCCCACTGTTGGAAGTTGTTTTAAGCTGGACCTAGCTCTGAAACTGTTATGTTAAATATTAGCGATTCATCAAAGTCATAAGACAGTGACATGGGCGACGTAAACTGCATGGATACTGACTCCGAATCAGTTGAGGAGTCAGCCATGTCTGTTAGCGAGTAATTTCTGAATTATTATAATTTCTACATCCACTTTGGCTATGAAATGTAATACATTATTTTTCTTTAGAAATATTTGTTTTTTTTTGTTATTATAAATTCTATAATGCACTTTACCTATGAAATGTATTATCTTTATTTAGAAATATCTGTTTTTTGTTTTTCCAAAGAATATTACTTGTTGTTATTCACTACACTTTAATTCTGAAAAAAACCAGACTGCTCGGTTTTTTTACAAAAAAAACAAGTTTTTTTTTAAATGAACGGTTTTTTTTATGGTTGCATCACTAAACATTTTGAAAGTGAAGTTCTCAGGCATGAACGAATACCAAAGCGGGATGCCAGTGATCGCCAAACTCTGAAACCAGAGGCAGCACCCAAAGAAAAAGAATTATTCCTTACGGTTTTCGAACTCCTAATGGAAAGCCTAAAAATTAAACCCTCTATGTTTAACGGTTATATACCATTTACAAAAATATAGTTGGATATTATTTTGAGGGTTTTGAGCTAGTTGGATGGTATTATTGGTTTGTACTAAATTATAACTAACTGTACTTCATTTTCATTATAAGCCTCGATTGTTTTTTGAACAGTCGACTGAAAAGAAACGAGGCCAGCGAGCTGCTAATTTTATCCTGTAACAACTAGGTAGGCAACTCATTTAACAAGTTTATGATTTTCGTAGATAATTCTTAATTTTAAAACTAATTTTCTAAATTTGGATCTTATTCACAACAAACAAAATTAAGAATTATCTATATAAAATGAGGGTATTAAATGTGTCGCCTATCTAGTTGTTACATTATAAAATGGACAGCCTGTACCTAGTATAGTAAATTTATTATGCAGAGAAGAGTAAAATATTAATTTTTGAGATTACTGATAAGAGTAATTTAAAAGATTATGTTTTTTTTAGTTTACAAGACCAATATTTTTTATTAAGTAAATAAATATTGGTTGTAACGGATGTAGCTTCCCATGCATTAGTGAAAATTTGCTAGTTGTATTTTATTTTTAAGCATTTCATTACCATTAATAGGTGGCTTCAATTTGTAGTTTCGCATGCTTAAGTGAAAATTAACCAGTTGTTATTTTTAAGCATTTCGTTACAATTTATAGGTGGTCTCGCAAGCAACGCTTCTAATAATTAACTAAATTCTGCTATTCGCCTTTATTGTTCTCAAATACCCAAGGTATCTTGCCTGACTAGGTAGGCAACTTTATGTGCTTTTGTTGCTAATAAATCTCTGGCTTAATATTAAAACTACAGTGATGTTATCTTATGGGAGTTTTGATAACCTGAATTGTTGAACATGTGGTTGGTTTCTCACGTTCTTTTCCATTTGAAAATTCGTGCAGGCAAGTTGTATGCCCCCTTGCAAAGTACTTTAATAAAGGGCGAATTGATTTGGCTAAACTCCTGTGGTTGTATGGAGGACCTGGAAGTACAAATGCCTTTTTGACGTTCGAAATTATTGGTTTTGTTCATATTCTTACGTCTGACGCCTCGGCGGAATTGTTTGGGCCGGCTTTGCCCCTTGCACGTTCACATCTAGCTACCCTACAACATCAGGTTAGTTTATGATAGCTCCTACATCAGTATCGGGGGCTCATCTGGAAATTTTGTACGTTTTCAGCCAATTTTCACTGGGATTCAACCATTTACACCTGGAATTAACAATTTTCACCTGGATTATGCAATTTCGCTCTGCGCTACACTTCTTGGAGGCGCTAGAAGCTTCGCCTACCTGCAGACTGTTCGCTGTTTCTAGGCACCTTCGGGAACCTTTCCACTGCCGGAAGAGCTGGCGATTTCTGCTCCCCCGTGTTTTCGACGCCCAAGGTCCGGAGTCTGCGAGGAATGCACAAAATGATTATAGTACAGTAAAACTAGGGTTTAATCCAAACATCAAAAAAAAAAGTTCCACCCAGCGGCAAACTGTTTAGTACCCTCCTTTTAGTAAGTGGTAAAAAGTTGCATGACCTTTTGCGTCGGGTTTAGGCAAGAGGGGGGTAGAAAGGTGGTAAAATGGTAAGCTGAAATATTTTTTGGTTTCGCTTAATTGTTTCGCCAATTATCCAATTATTTCAGGCCTAACCTGTATATTTTTATTTGAATTATAATCCTTTGCATTTCGAATTCGTAAATTTTCCAAACCAGCGCATTTTGTACCTGGATTGAGTTCGTTCGCGCGATGCTCTTTTGACCCGTGCTATCTGTTATCACAGGCCGTTGTAATGCGAGCTTTCTTTTGGAAACGAATTTTTCGTCCTAGGCACTTGCTCTTCTCGCTTGGGCCCGCCGTCACCGGCGCAGCTGAGGTTTCATTGTTTAAGTCAAATTACGTGCGCTCAACAAATTTTTATGAGCATTGTGTTTCCAAGGGCTGATATGATCAGGTACGATGGCGTTTTTCTGTTTTGTTATTCCCATATTAATGACATTTTCTTTAGCTCTTAAATAATAGTTTAAACCGAGGAATTTAATCTGGGACGCAAGGTCGCCGTTCTGCTTTGATTTTCGACTCCGGATAATGTCCAGCCTAACTGCTGCAATCTGGGAAGTGATTCTGCTTCGATTGCGGGCCCATTCAAGGTGCTCCTGACCATTTGGTATAGCAACCCGTGACTAGTTTTTCCCGTCAAAAATTAGTGGGTGTTGGGAACTCAAGGTTAGTGCCGCTCTTGGTGGTAATTACTGCGTTGAAAGCAGATGGTTTTCCCGGCCTTCAAGTTGATTTGGTCCGGCTCTCCACGATTATTATCCGTTAAATTATATTCAGTACTTGGAATTTGAATTCCAAAACCAACCACAGTTAAAATTTGCATTTACGCTCACTGTCATTATTTAACTATAAAGCTCAATTTAATACATGCTTTTGTTTGATATGTAACTGGTTATCATTATATTTAACCATGATCAATATTTAAAGCTGTAATTTTGGCGACCCTTTGTGAAAGGAGCATTCACGCCTTTTGAACTCAATAACCTGGGCAGAAAGATTTAATGATATGAGAGTGATAAGCTTATCCCTTGATTTATTTTGTGGTTACCATTAATTTAATAACCCGAAAGGGGTTTTTGATCTTTGTGCGTGTTGCAACCTTCTTACTGTTGATTTTACAAGACGATTTTTTTTATTAAATAAACGCTAGTCGCTTGTAATCATTATTTTTAATTATTTGAAATCTTTGGATTTCTGGCGCCCATTTCTTTTTTGAAGATATTGCAGGGATACAGCTGATGATTTGAATCCACGACTTTATCGCCGAAATTGAGTTCGCTCGGCCATCGCCGTAAGTAAAGATTTTTCAGAGCTGCCGTGGTGTACAAACTGTAGGGTTGATCTGCGATTTCTTTGTACTACCATCGATTATTTTAATTAATCAATCGCAGGTCGGCTTCTTTATCGTTTCAAAGTTTCAACAGTTTTTCGTAAATATCTCGTTAACTATGAGGTTTAGCGCAAACGTTACCTTATACAAAATTAATCTACATTTAATTTACAATAAAAATCGTCTTATGCATTTTTGCGCTCCAGTAAAGGATTACGGAGATTTGGAGGGTGTAAAAATGTTACTTTTTCTGTTAGTTAAAAAAAGCATGAACGCCTATGAACTTGTAATATTCGCTCCAAGTGTATTATATAAAGGGTTCAAGGAACAGAGGAGGCCAGATGGATGTGGTGAAAAACCCAGCACAAAAGACGAACAACATTTGCGCAGGTCACCCACTACTACACATGTTGAAGTGAAAGTGGAAGATGCAATTAATGTCATTCTTAGACAAGCAGAATTTCGAACTAATAGTAAGAACAACATGTAACTGATTGCTCTCATCACGGTACACTTACAGCAAGTTGGCTTCAAAGTGATCCAGACAGAAGGTGATGCTAACACTAAGATCGTTTTTACTGCAATTGACGAAAGAAAAAAGGAAAAAGAGGCTATCATGACTGGCAATGACACCGATTTATTGGTCTTGTTGGTTGTTCATGCTTCAGCCAACAAACAGTTGAAGATGGATGTACCGAAGAAAGGTAACCAAGAAAAAAGTCACTGCATTGGAGACTCAGCGTGGTATCGGGGAAATTATATCTATATCTATATCGTTCATTATCGAAGAGAAAGTTATATTTCATAAGATTATTTCTAATAGATTTAGTTAAATGGGGTACATCAAAAATATAAAATATTTTTTACCATTTAGCTCAAAATGACTTTTTTCCGAAGTAATATTTAATTTATTTGATAGTTCAATAAAATTGCCACCTTGATCAGAAACTACAGCACATCCAATATCATCAAGCTTGGTAATAGATTCTGTTACAATATTAAAGAGTTCTATTCCTGAACAAGTTGTATTAACTAAAAAATAAGCAACAGGCTGTTTCCAGTTTACAAAAATTCCTCTTGCCATAATTACCATAACCGATTTGGCTGCTGCAAATTTTTTTGTTTCACCTGTATCATGTATGCAAATCAAGGTATCATTAGAGATATAAAATAAGTGTGATTTCAGTGACATTTCATCTATGCAAATAGTACAATATTTTGCTTTGTCATCTAAACCATCAATTTTAACTTTAATTAACGAAAGTACCTCGTAGTGTAGTCCTGGTAAATACTGAAGATTTTGGGTGATTCTCTGTAAACTGCGTTTTGACGGCAAACAAAAGGTATTTGCAATAAAACTGTAAGCTTGCAATGTAGCATGCTGTGTGGATGCTTAATTAATTCAATATTAATATCCAGATATCTAAAGGGTATCATGTGATAACAGTTGGTGATAGATTACTGGTAGTAGCAATAGGCAACCAAGGGGTTGTTTACTGCAAGTGAAAAAACTTCTTGAATTTTGAATAATCTACGTTTAATAAGTCACGTTAAAGGGCTAACTTTCCTTTAATTGTGAGAGTAATATTGTATATTTGGTATGTGATAGCAAGATAGCCTTCTTCACGATCAAATTTGACCAAATGTCACAATTATTATTCATATTATAATTTCAAGATTGTTTGAAACCATTTGAAGTGGTGATTGGTACTTAAACCATCAGTGAGTGAAAGTGAGAGTGATTGTGGCATGCTGTACTGCCGTTTATAAAGGTATTAAGAGGTACGAGAGCTACAACGAGCTATTTTGGGTCTTCAACAACTCAAGGGAGGTGTTTGACGACTGTCAATCAGTTAGGAGCTGATAGAAAATACACTCAAGGTACAAGTGAGTCTTCATGAAGGTTAGTGTATTTTATTAACAAGTTTGGTACGACAAAATTAGTGGAAAACATTGTAATTTAGGTTTAGAGCGCAATTTAGAATATTAAGTTTTCTAAATTTGCTTTGATTCGGGTGCTCGACGTTTTCGGCCATTGTAAGTAGAAATTATATCATTTTGGTCTAGGTATCTGTAATTAATTTTAACCTCAATTTGGAAAAAGTAATTTGATTAAATAATTTGACATTTAGTTTTGATTGATTGTATTGTCAAACCAAACATAATAATACAATCTAACTTAAAAGAAGGTTCTATTAAAAGTACTTAAGAGTGTGATTGACAAAGAAGTCAATACAATAATAATTTTGTAATTCAGTATTCAATTATAAAGAGATTCATTATTATAACCTTTACTCATTCAGCTGAGGAACATAGATTCTTATTTGCTCAATAAACTGACTAGCTGAGGTAATTTTAAATAATAGTCAAGTGACATAATTTCAATCATATATTTTCATAAGTGAGATATGTCAATTTTGAAAGTAATTCAAAAGCAACAAGGTAAGTGTTTAATACATTATTCTAGATACTACTTCCATTAACTAAGCTACTAAGGTAGATAACCAATTTACTAATTGTAATAACCGTTAGGGTCCCTGTTTAATAAATCTTCGCGCCTGCAGTTTATGACCCAGCGTTTTGATCTTTAAGAAAAACACATTTTAATTTATCACTGGTAAATAACCCTATCTAAATTAAAAGAAGAAAATGAATTAAGAACAACACTATTAATTATAGAATGCACTAACCTCTCCTTATCTTTAGGAAAACGAAACAAACTGACGTTTTTATCAGTATTAGAGTTACTGGTGCAATTAAGCGCTGAACACCAGTTCCCACCTTTTCTCATATTTATTAGAAAGCTCACAATTCACACTTATTATAATTAATTATAATTTCGAACAGTAACCTTAAAAACTCGAGCAAATATGCACCCTCTACTAACGATAAAGTGCTGTACCGTACTGAGTAATTTTAAATTTACTGTACGCCAACATGGCTGACAGCCGCATGCGCCGTGATAATGAGTTACATTAGATGTGACTAGTGTCGCTTCTGATTCCGTAGGTTGTTATTCTGTGCTAATAGATACAAATAGTACTATTGAACAACTGTGGTTCTCTATTAAAATTAAATCAGTATTTGGCGTAGTTTATCGACCTCCTTCGTCAGACTATAAAACGTTTGTAGATGATCTAGAAATATCGTTTACTCTACCTGCGTCCGTGTCTGATAGAATTTTTTGCCTGAGTGATGTAAATTTTAACTTATTTTCGAAATCTGACGTATCCGTATTATACTTTAACAAATTTCTTGAATGTCTTAATTTGAAACAACTAATCTCTGAACAACGAGAATCACAGAGTACAGAGCACAAATAGATGTTACCTTATGTAGTGACCACTCATTGGTCAGGTCATCTTGTTACAATAAAGAAGCTGACCTGCGGTTAATTAATTAAAATAATCAATGGTAGTAAAAAATCGCAGATTAACCTCCTTAAAGTACGCACTACACGGAAGCTCTAAAAATTTTAACTTACCGCGCAGGCCGAACTAACTCAATTTCGGCGGCCTTGGATCGTAGATTCTTATCAACTGTACCACCCTGGAAATGCTTCAAAGACAAAAAAAACAAATGGGCGCCAGAAACCAAATGGTTTCGAATAATATAACTAACTACAAGTGACTAGCATTTATTTATTAACGCTAAATAATCTTGCAGTCTATAATGGTAATTCAATATTAAATAATTAGAATAATTTGGTCATAAAGAATGTAATAATGATAGAAATGTGCAAATTAATTGAAGGTTGCAACACGCACCAAGATCAAGAACCCCTTTCAGGTTATTAAATTAATTGTAACCACAAATAAATCGAGTGATATGCATATCGCTGTCATTTAAAAAAACCTTTCTGTTTAGGCTATTGAAGGCAAAAAACGTGAATGCTCCTTTTACAAAGGTTTGATTACACATATAAATTGTAGCTTTCAATATTAATTGTAATTAAGTATACGCATTTAAACTTCAAATATTAAAACTGATTGAACGTATGCGTCTAAACTTTACATGTTAGTAATAATGGAAAGTATAAATTTAAACTTTAAATACTGATAGTTATGGAATGTACGAATTTAAATTTCAAGTATCGAAGATAATCTAATATAATATTAATCCGTCAATAGCCAGTCCGAATCAGCTTGAAAGCAGGGAGACCATCCACTTTTAATGCGGTATTCACCACAAAAGTAACACTAACCTCGAACCTCCAACGCCCATAAACTGCTGACAGGCAAATGCTGGCCGGGGTTGCACCTTGGATGCGCCCGTAATTGAAGCAGAGCCACTCCCAAATTGCAGAAGCTAGGTAGGACATTAGCCGGTGTTGAAAATTAAGTCAGGTAAAACTGTCAATTAAGAGCTAAAGAAACATAATTAATACAAGAATAGCAAGCAGAAAATTTCAATCGTACCTGAATCAAAACCATCAGCCCTTCGAAAAATAATCGTCGTAGCGTAATAAAGCACAAACGGGACCTTTTAGAAACAAGTTGCTTTCTCGAGGTGCAGGAACAGAATCCTGCATTCGGCCAGTAACGAAAAACAGCTGAACGCTGCGACCTCGCGATAAGCACGTGAAAGTTTTGGGTTTTCCAGAATCGGTACGAAATGAGCGAAGTAATAAATTTAAATAATTCAAAATACAATTTCATTATTATTCGAAAACAATATACAGGCTAGTCCTGAAGTAATTGGTATATGGAGAAAACATTCGAGTGAAGCGGAAAATGGTTTCAATTTGGTGTTGAGGTTAATAATGAATCTGATCACGATATAGTTCATTGTACTTTTGCTGTAAAATCACCCAAACAGATACCGATAATAAAAATATCGCGATTTCAAATATTTTGACATTAATAAATTTAGAAATGATCTATATTTGTTGCTCTTGCGCAACAAATATTTCACACTCAAGATATTAACATTACAATGTCTGTCCTTAATAATAGCTTAAACAGTTTATTTAATGTACACGCTCCGTGGAAAACAGTTAAAATTCCAAAAAATTTGCTTCGTGGATAACGGATAATATTAAATTAATGATGAAGATGAGGGATGCTGCTAAACGTAAATAATTGAAATCTAAGAATCCAGCGCACTGGGTATATTACAAAACTCTTAAAAATTTTACTGGTACCAGTATAGTAAACAAAAAAAGGGCATATTTTGTGTACAAAACTAAAAACTGCAGTATAAAACAAATTTGGAAACCCTTCACTTACTCAATTTACAAAATCTCAAAATACAGAAATTCCAGGTCAGTTATGTAATCCTGAGTATATTAACAATTTTTTCATAGACAGCATACCGAATTTACCTATTAGCGATGAAATCAAAAACTATTATTTGATGCGTATCAATAATATTCGGGAATTTAATTTCGAAACGATAACAGAAGAAAAAGTGAGCAGGTCTAAATATTAAAATAATTATGTATTGCTGTCCATTTATACTTCAACCTTTAACTGATATTATAAATTTTTGCTTGAAGTATAATGTGTACCCTGATAGTTGGAAGCATGCCCTTGTTATTCAATTGCCGAAAGTAAACAAACCTGGGCATTACTCAGACCTTAGGCCGATTAGTATCTTGCCTACTTTCTCTAAAATAATTGAAGAAATTATGAATAAACAAATCAGATATTTACTAAATACATTCAATTTGCTACCGGAATTTCAGTCAGGTTTTCGTAAATGTTTTAGCTGCACTACTGCAATTGCAAATGTTACAGGCGACATACTCGAGGCTACATATAAAGGAAAGTTAACAATTTTGGTTCTATTGGATTACAATAAGGCATTTGACACTATTAATCAGGAATGATTACTTTTAATATTGCACTTTATAGAGGTCTCGTCAAATGCAATAGATTTAATTAAACATTATTTAAGTAATAGATCGCAAAGTGTCAATATTAATGAACATATTTCATCCTTATGTAACATTGAAAAGGGTGTGCCTCAGGGGTCGATTTTAGGACCCTTGTTGTATATCATTTATACATCAAATTTCTATAAATCTGCTACCTATTGTAAAATGCACATGTATGCCAATGATACTCAGCTTTATTATTCATTTCAACCATCGGATTTTGACTCTGCTATAAGTGGGGTTACGTATGATTTAAATGAACTTTATAAAACATCTGTACAGCACAGACTAAAATTAAATCCATCAAAATCATGTGCTATTTTATTTGGCAGATCATCTAATTTATCGAATACTCAAAATTTGTTACGTATAACCAGGTTTGAGGTATTGAAATTGTTACGTGTCAAAAGCATTTGATATTAATACTAGTGTTGAATGAGGAATCTAGTGAGAGTGACGCGATAAAATTAATATCAGATTGGCTTTGTTCGTTGCTAGAGGGGATATAAAAACAAGGTTGGTTTTGTTTGAGAGAAAATTTGTATATCAGCTTTTAAATAAGGCAAGAGTTTTCGTGGGGTGTAAATGACAATCTCGCCATTTATTCTGGTTTGGTGATAGTAAAGAATTGGTATACTAGCCAGCCGTTCCTGTAGAGGAGTTCATTAAGCAGATGTCATTTTTCCAATGAATATTTATATTCAAGCTGTAAAGCGATCTGGGAAACACGAATACAATGATTGCGAAGTTTATTGCCTGTGAACCGGCAACAAATATTAGGCGGACAGTATTGGAAAGCTAATCTACCGCAGTATTGAGGGTCGAGGTATAGCAAATGACAGCCGAGGTTGGAACCTGTCAAGCTGACATGTGATAGAAGTAACGGGACGTATTAAATGTCTGCGAGTATATCGGCACAAAGATAAGTGTTGTAGTTAGAATCTGATGATATTTTTGCATATGAAAACTGTGTAACCATTAGACTTACGAGCGTTTTAAGTTAAACTATTTGGGGTACCCTGCGTGAGGTAGTAATAGTAAAGATGCTAATTGTCTGATCGATGGTAGTAATGTTCGAGTATTAATAAAACCAGCTACAAGTATTGCTTTCTTTCATTTTGATAGGGAGTTCAATAATTGTATTGTTATTAGTTGATAGAAAGTGAAGTTACAAGTTTCTTGGCTTATATCAGTATATTGAGTTTAACTTGTTGGCGCCATTTATAACATCATAAACTAGAATCCGCGACGTCTTCACTGATGCTAGAGACGGGCCTCAAATATACTTTTATAGTGATCGATTGTTAACTAAGAGATATAGCGATGACCTAAAGGTAGGTAAAGGAATTGATAGAAAAATATAGCTAACAAGATTTCAGATTTTTCATCTGCTTTAGAGCAGTTTCTAGTTCAATTCGGCTAATTTCGGGGATTTCCTCGAACCAGTATTCATAATCAATCTTTGTTGTTGTCTTGGGTTTGGTATAGTCGATGAGTAAAGTTTTGTGTAAAATTCTTCGACTTCGTCAATAATTTTCTTTCTGTGTGTGACAATTTCTCCTTTTTTATTTCTTATCTTTATTATTTTATTTTTGCCTTGTGCTATTTTGGATTTCAATACTTTCATATTTTTGTTTTCTTCAATGGTGTTGGTAATTAGGTTTGTGTTATATTTCCTCACATCTTTACTTATTTCTTTCTTTATGATCTTGTTTAGTGTTTCATATTCCTGTGTGCCTCTTTCTTTTGATCTTCTTTCTTCTATCAGTTTCAATGTTTCAGGGGTGAATCTATTTATTTTTGTTTTTGGAAGGATATTTTCTTGACGGCAGTTTGAATACTAGTTGTGATCTTTTCGGTTAGTTGGTCTATTTCCACGTTTTTCAGGTGATCTAATGGTTCGAGTTACTTTTCAGTGTTTTCTGAATCAATAGCTGATTCTTTTCCACCATGTCTATGCTTGGGAACATGCTGTTCTGACATTTGATCACATTTTCCCTTTTCCCTTTCATGTTTATTTTAAATAGGGCTCTTACTAATCGGTGGTCGCTAACTGTGTCGAACTTATTAAGTACCGAGACATCTTTGCAGTATTTCTTTTGGTTTGTGATAATGAAATCGATCTCGTTTTTGGTTCGGCCGTCTGGACTTCTCCAGGTCCACCGTCTTTGGGGTTTCTTCTCGAAGAACGAGTTCATACAGAAGAGTCTTTCGCCTTGTAAGTATTCTAAAAGTAATTCACCTCTTTCATTCCGATTTCCCAAGCCAAAGTTTCCAACATTTGGCGGATCTCCTTGTTTTCCCCCCCTCCCTTTGTCCCAACTTTGCATTAAAATCTCCGGTTATTATTACTAGCTGTGTGTTCTCTAGACTTTTTGCTTTTGTTATATCCTCATATACTTGTTCGATGTCTGCTTCGCTTGAGGTAGATGTAGGGCAATGTACATGTATGACTTGTATTTGGAATTTTTTGTTTAGTTTTAAAGTGACATACATAACTCGATTTGAAATAGAATGCATTTTCGTGATTGTTCTTTTGATGGTTTTATTTATTAAAATTGCAATTCCTCCTACTGAGGGTATCTAGGTTGTTTTGATATAGCATGTGTCCAGACTGGAGAGTTGTGGCTTTCTCTCCTTTTATTCTGGTTTCGCAGATTCCCAGAATATCCCATTTTATGTTGTTAAGCTCTTGTTCTAGGTTTTCTCTATCTGCCTCGTTGTGCATTGTTCTAATATTGTACGTGGCCACTCTTAGTTCTCTTATCTTTCCTTTTTCTAGGTTAGGATTCGCTTTCGGGTTTTTGTGTTTTGTTTGGTAGTCGATTTTTTGCTCTCCCCATAATCCGTGGAGCAGACTGACATTTTCATGTCAGTGTGGGATTCCGAACTTTCCGTCCGACCCACCTGGGGACTTTTTCTATGAATCGACATTTCATTTAACTTGAAGGGGGTTGGCCGTACTCTACCACGATAATCTTACAACACTTCAATATAAGCCGGATAACAAGCTGTTGTAATGGTACTTTTCCCATGACCTCTAGTATAAATTTGAATTGCTCTTTACTAGTTAACTCACTCGTAGAAGCACAAGAACCGCTCTTACCTCAGTGCAGCTAAGCGTAATTTCAATATTGATTATTCCGGCCTGCTTGTGATCACCTATAATTCTGTAATCATACATGTAAATCCCGCCAGAAATAGACACCAAACAGTTTACATGAACATACATATACTATGCTAAAGAACATACACTTTAAATAGGACTGTAATTGTAAATGCGCTGTCAAAAACGAATTATGTCAACAAGGCGTACACTCGCGCACAAATTTCACTTAATACAACCCTGCCTTCGGTAGCTTAAAATCAGCTGACGCGGTGTGTCCATGGGATGATGCACGCGCCTTGTTTGAACGTGCTAATTCAGCAGCTACGCACGTTGTGTAATGCTCGTTGTAGCTATTGCGTAGACTATTTAGATTATGGGACTACCTTCTATTGTTTCTAGTACTTCATTCTCAAACTCATGGGTGCGTCGTCTTGGTGTTCTTTCAATTTTCCTGTTTGGCACACTACCAGATTTTGTAATACTTTGATAGACACGACTAAATACTCGTTTGCCGGGCTCCGTAGCTCAGTGGTTAAGCATTATGGCTAACGGTCGAGAGTTCGATCCCCGATCCCGGTGAGGCTTTTAAAAATAAGAAATGCGGATGAAAACCTCTACAGAATGCCATCATTTGGAAGTAATGTAAAGCCGTGGGTCCCATGTTACTGCGATGTAAAAGATTCGTTGCTCTTTAGTCTCGGCGCAATTGTAAGTAGGACTTTGACCATATGACCAAAGCAGTCGGTGTCTAAGGTACCTGGTAATCTGCATGCCTAGACCTTGTCCATTATAAACAAACAAACAAATACTCGTTTACTTGGTAGCTTACTATTAAGGAATTTTGGGTGATAATTTGCTACTGCTGCCGGCAATACTATAAAAAAACCATACATGAATAAAATGTCTGCGTATTCCTAATTGGAAAATGTAGCCGTTGTAAATAATTATTGTTAATTTTATAACCACTACCTGCCACTAAATAAACGAACAAACAAATAATAATTAGAAACTAAGCAATCTAGATCAGTATAATTTTTGCACTAAATGTTAGAGAAGCCGCGTAGCGCAGTTGGGTACGCGCTAGGCTTGGTAATAACCAAGTCCTAAGTTCGAATCGCGCAGGGGCCGGAATTTTTTCGCAGCCTTGGCGATTGGAATCGCGTTCGGCGAGACCATTCACAGTTGGACCCCAAATTAACTGTGCTCTACTCAGAACCACAGACCTAAGAGATGGAGTAACAACACATACCTCACACAATGGTTGCTGTGCAAGCACAAAAGGCGCGCTCCAACTTTGTATCCCAAATTCGGGGCAAGGTGAGCATTGCACCGCCAGATGCAAGCACATAAAGCCCCAGCGTCTACACCACAAGGTAAAAACGAGGTTATCGGTAATACAATGATACAATGTTAGAGATAATACAAATTGAACCTTACTTGTGACTCGAAAACGGTTTACTTTAGGACTTTTTGCATTAGGACGACTTCAAGAATATGTATATTTGCTATATTTCTCCATTTGCGGAACACCCTGTACAATGTTTCAATAAGACATTAAAATTTATGTTTACGTTTTTTTACTTGGTATTGTTTATCCTTAAATTTGTTTAAAGTAAATAAACTATTTTTGTTACAGACAACTGGAAATAACAGATAATATTACTAAAAACAGTTGCTACAAGAAGCATGTTATAGCCAATTAGAATGAAAAACTAGTAAAGAACCTTATTACTCATGCAATAAGGGAAAATATTGTTACGTCATTGAATTCTACGTATTCGTGGTGCCCCAATTTGCTGGACTTATGAATGGTTGCAAGCTTTTAAGAATACTGTTATTGTTTTTTACAATTTACGGGTTATCTGCCCTGATAACTTTTGCTTGTCGTATAAAAACCGGGAAGATATTAGTCATTAAGTATATTGTAGCTGATCATCTACAGAGTGCAACTTGTCGACTATAACTGGTATGTAATATGGAAAAGGTAGCATTTACATTGCTATACTACTCTTATTTCTTTCTAATAATTATCTTCAATGCATCAATAGTCATGTGGGCATTCATAATGTAATTGAAAGTGCAATATTTAGTTGTGTAGGATAAAGCTATCTAACAGATTTTAAATTGGAAACAATTTAATTATGGAACAAATAATTTTTTTGTTGAAAGCATACATTTACTAGAAACAGAGATAGAGGCAGTATGTTCGCCAAATTTTTTGGAAGCTCTTTGATTCAACAATATTTCATAAGAAATACATAATATGATGCTAAACATAATTTATTTCCCAATATACAGGGTGTTTCAGAATAACTGTTCCTAATTCTCAGAATTGAGAGAGGGCATGTTATTCAAAACTTTTTAATAATAAACTAGTGTTCGGAAATACTTCCGTTTCGAGATAATACGACATTAAGGAATTGAGTCTTTCAACATGATGGTGCACCAGTGTATTTCGGTTAAAATGTTCGAGATTATTTAAATGCACAATTTCGAAACCGATGGATTGGGAGACAAGGTCCTATTCTTTGGCTTGCACGTTCGCCAGATATGACTCTAATTGATTTTTGTATTTGGGGTCATATTAAATCACTCGTCTATGCGACACCTGTGGACACAGCAGAGGAGTTAGTGGCTCGAATTATTCTTGCTTTTGATGACATTCGTGATCGTCCGCAGATATTTCGAAGAATTCGTTGGTCAATCACACATCGTTATACCTTGTGTGTCGACAATGGCGGCCATAATTTTGAACAATTCTTATAATTTTTGTGTAATACCATTTTTTAAATATTAATAAAAATTGCAACCGCTGGAAATCAATAAAATTGTTACTTTTCACATTGAGATTATTTCAAGTACTCAATTCGTTAATGTCGTATTATCTCAAAACGGAAGTATTTCCGAACACTAGTTTATTCTTAAAAAGTGTTGAATACCATGCCCTCTCTCAATTCTGAGAATTAGGAACAGTTATTCTGAAACACCCTGTATAAGAATATTAATTGTTTCAGATAAGGATGATGGGCACTACAATTTTTATGAGCTTATTTCTGGGGCTGCACGCAGCTATAGCAGTTACGGCGACCCCTAGCCAGTGCACTTTCGAGGCTCCAGGTTCAGTTGTGTGCCAAGGAAATGTCAGCAATTTAATCGAATTCGGCAAAGAATTCGACCCATTGAAGAAATCGGATATACGAAGGCTGAAGATCGCTTCTGGAGACATCTCGACGTTGACGCAAGAACATTTTCTAGAGTTCCCCGCACTAGAAGTTGTAGTTATAATCGATAACGCAATAGGACATATCGAGAGTGGAATCTTTTCCAAATTAAAACAACTGCAGAGTTTGGTATTGAGCGGAAATATAATCTTTGACGTGTCTGAGGATGTTTTCGAAGGGTTGGACTCGTTGCTGATACTGGTATTTCAGAAAAACATTCTGAGATCTAAGCAACTCACTGAATTATCTCCCAATCTGTTTAATAGGTTGAAGTCTCTTAGATTTCTATATTTGGATAACAATGAAATTTTTAATTTAGACGACAGCTCGTTAAATGGTTTAAATAATTTGGAAAAGTTGTCGTTGTCAGAAAACTTCATACAGGAATTGCCTACGTATCTTTTGAAAAATGCTTCTAGTTTAAGGGTTCTGAATATTTCACATAACCACATTGTCGATTTTTCCCCGAAAGTTTTCGGATATAACACTGATATTGAACGCATAGTATTAAACAATAATGCAATGAAACATATATCTGTCAAAACTTTCGAAGGATTAAACAACCTTGAGTACTTAAATTTGGATAATAATAATATTACTGACATAGAAACTGCTGCTTTTGCAGACCTTTCATCGCTTGAGGTTTTACAGCTGAAGAATAACAGTATACACAACTTAGACAGACGGTATTTCAAGAATTTAAACCAGCTTCTAGTTTTGGATTTGCAACAAAATATTATCGACAACCTTGCCGACAACACCTTTGAAAACATGACTTCTTTGCGGAAACTTACCTTAAAGGATAATTTGATAGACTTGGTGAGAGAAAATTCTTTTAAAGGACTTTCTAATTTAAAGAAATTGGACTTATCTAACAACTATATAGAAAATTTACCTACAGTAATTTTTGAGAATCTAAATTTGCTCTGGCATCTTGACTTATCAAGAAACAATTTAAACACTTTGAGAACCGCTACTTTTAGTGGTATGCCGCGATTGATGACTCTGAATCTTGCCTATAACAGGATAACCACCTTAGAAGATAGTTCACTGCAGGCTTTCCATCGTTTGGTTGTTCTTGACCTTTCGTTCAACGACATCGAATTTTGGAATCCAAACTTTATGAATAAGACGAGATTAATAGGGAAACTTAGCCTGGAGGGCAATAAAATAGCAACGCTGCCGGCAAACGGTTTTAGGACAATGAATGACCTAGTCACCTTAAATCTTGGTTACAATAAGATTAGTCTTATAGAAGCTAATACTTTTGAAGGTTTAACGGCTTTACAGAATTTGGGATTAGCTGGCAACAGGATTACCTATATCCACAGGGACGCTTTTGGCAAAACTCCTAGCTTGACCTGTATTGACTTTGCAAATAACGCATTTTTAAACTTAGATCAGGTAGAGAAACCACCAAAGGTCCTTGCATTAAGACAACCGGACTTCTCTGACGACGTAAGCGATTTCTACCAGATGTGTCAGTAGGACAAGGATTAATGAGTTAAACAGGCATATGTATTTAAGTGAACTAGAATGCAAGAACGTGAAATATGTGAAAGAGGAGTTATGTCTAAATTAATGCAGTTTAAGGATTTTGCGATTATAAAATGTTAAAGTATTTTATTTTCTAAATTGTAATAAAGGATGTAAATAAACTATAAATTGTATTGAGATTTTCGGCACAGTATTGAACCAATACATACAAGCGTAATGGTGTAAAATTGATTTCGATGCAGTTTTCTGTCTGGCTATTTGATGCGGCAAGTTTTCTTACTGAATCAGTTAGTTCTTCTAAAGAAAGGATTAAAAGATAGGCACCAAATAAATGAAAAGCAAATGTGTTTGTATTTATTCCAATGCTTTCTACCGTTTGCAATTGGTTCCTGAATTTGTGATACGAGTGAACGTTATATTTGTAGCAGGTGGTTTCCTTCAAGGTAAAAATTTGGTCTGTATTCTTTTTTTCTGAAAGATTGGTGGTATTCCCTAATTTTCTTTTCTGTATATTTTTATTTCTATTGTAATGATAATTCACCATGCTGTATTTTATTATTAGTAATAAATTTACACATTACTATATCTTAGGTACGATATTACATCTAGCTAATTAACAAAATTATTTGAATTAATTATTTTTACTACCAGGTATGTTGCTCTTTATATACTTTAGTCGGCGAAATTTTTTATTTTTAACGGCTAGGTCATGGGAGAAATCTCTCTCTGCAGGGTTGAGTCTCTACACAGTTGCATTTTTTATTTTGTGTGTCAAATGCATACATATGAGAAATCATTAAATTGTAGGTTACTTATAACCTCAAATAATGTCGTACTAAGCATACACAAACTCCAAGACAAATATCAAATATGAAAGAAGCCAACTATTAATAAATGCACCAGGGGTAAATAAAACAATGCTCTTTCTTTATTTATGTAGCTTAGCGATACCTGTTTCCAGGTCAGCGACAATGGCGCCTTACAGTAAGTGAACTGGATCCAAATTACCAGTCGGACGTCGCACTGATCCTTTTATTCTGCTAAGGCCCTAATGCTGCTACTGCCTTTCAGTATCTGCTCTACGCCGCCACTTCAAATGCATAATTTTAGTTGCTGTCAATGTACTGTCCTGGCTTCGCTGCACCAAAAATGCGTCTTGTAGTTCTCCGGAATATACTGTTGTTTATCACAGATAGATGCACACATGAAATTCAATGTTAAACAATGCTGGGACAAAGTTCTGTACTTATTCTTCCAAATTTACAAATTTTATTTTGACAAGCCTAAAATAGCTTGGCTTGGCTATTTTTGTATTATTATGCCTCTGTTGGTAACATTTTAACTTAGATACATACTACATATTGTTATTCTAGCATTTTAACTTTGTCTTCCTGTCGCTAACAGTTTGCTTTCTATGCTCTTTTGCATGTTACGTAATTGATATGCACAGTTTTAATACCATAACTTCCTT